>JANAVB010041018.1:1869708-2064708 GCA_029216955.1 Iris pallida
TATATATATATATATATATATATATATATATATATATATATCTTGTTCTTAATTATTAATTATTCTTTAATCAACTATTTTTTTAATATCGTGATTGAATTTGTATGTCAGATGACCTTCTGGTGGCCCCCCCATCGTGAGGAGGCGATCTGCAGGACCTATAGAAGTGCCACCGGGAAGAAGATCCGCGATGCGGTTTATGACCTTCGAACGACATATTCGAAGAAGGAGTGGATCCGATAGGACTACTATGAGTAACTCTTGGAGAAGACTGATGCTCCTGCCTTCAAGGAGAAATCGAAAAAAGCGAAAGCGAACCGACGGGCCGCGGGACTATATACGGGGGGATCAAAGCCCCACGCAGCGACGCTTGCAGATCTGGTGAGATACTGTAAATTCATTCACTATCTAATTCGGTACTATTAATATACTTAATTAATTAAATTCTACGAATATTTATATGCAGACCCAACAGGCGTTGAAGGAGGGAAAACCTGCTGACTCGATCACCATGCACGATGTATTCTAGCATGTACACAAGAGGCGGAAGGACGGGAGCTTCGTCAACGAAAGGGCCAAGGCGACGGATGTAAGTACTTACGTTTATGAGATTTATGTTAGAATTATAAGTATTCAGACAATAACTTAGGTAAACTTAGGATTCAGACAATAACTTAGGTAAACTTAGGATTCAGACCATAACTTAGGATAACATAGGATTTAGATTATAACTTAGATAAACTTATAGTATAAGAAACACATTCATTTGATAGGCTGCGTATCGTGAGGCCCTTAGTCGAATTCAGCCATCTGCTCCCGAGGATGTCGACGAAACGACACCCGTCGAGACGCCCTCTTCTACGGCCACTCGCTACGATGACTTATTCGTAGATACCATCGGCGGCTATAGGAAAGGGCGTGTGTACGGAGTCAGCTCCCTGGCTAATTTGCACTCGGCGACTCCGAGATTTCTACCTCCCCCGCCTCCTTCCGCGGCTCCGACAGACGATGATGTGAGGTCCCAGCTTACGCATCTGAACGAGGCGGTATCGAAGATTTGGACGCAGTTGTCCAAGAACTTGCGTCCTTTTACTGGTGCTGCCGGTCCGTCGGCTCTCGGTCCGTCTACTGGTGCTGCCGGTCCTTCTAGTGCTGCCAGTCCTTCCGTCGGGTATCTTTTTTTTTGACCCTACTGCCCCTATCGTACCGCCTCCAACTTTGACAGCCCTCCTTGACATGATGACGCTAGAGCAGCTGCGCCAACTTCCAGGCCATGTCTTGGTGGAATTGCCGCCGTACTTGGTGGACGAGTATATGAGACGGGCGTAGCAGGGAGTACCACCATCAGCGGACGATCGTACCCTTCGTCGTTGATGTTTGTTTTTTTGGAATTATTCTGTTTGTGTTGGTGGATATTGGATATTTTAAAAAAAATTTAAATATTGAATATTTGTGTGTTTTGTGTGAACAATTTGAATGCTTGGGATTATTTGTGTGTTTTGTGTATTTATTTGTGTGTTGGAATTGTTTGTGTGTTTTGTATATTAGAATTGTGTATATTGGAATTGCTTGGGATTATTTGTGTGTTTTGTATATTAGAATTGTGTATATTGGGAATGCCTAGTTTTATGCTCTCTTTTTCAAAAATTTCCCAGCTACCGACGGACTGGTGACCAATTTTCGACGGACTATTCGTCGCTAACTGGGGGATTCCCAGTTAGCGACGGATGCGCGACTAAAAGTCGACGGATTATCCGTCGCCAACATTTTATCCGGGTCGACGAATAGTCCGTCGGTATTTCGTCGCGAATCCGTCAAAATTTAGCGACCATTTACGACTGATTGGCGACGAAATTTGCATATCAGAAACTCTCTGATACTCATTTATCGACCAAATAGTGACGGATATGTTTGTCGGTAAGTGATACGTCATTACTTCTTTTGATACGTGATTTGACGGTAATCCGTTGGTGAGTCATCGCAAACTGCACGAGTATGGTTGACGGCAGTCCGTCGCTAATTCGTCGCTGGATGACAACTTGCCGACAGATTGTAGTTAGCGACGAGGCTTTTTCCAACCACCTTTTTTAACCAATATCCGTCGACCATCCGTCGATAATTATATTTACCGATGGATTTTGACGGATATAGCCGTCGCTAAATAGAAGAATTTTTGTAGTGGTTTAGCACGGCGTACCATCCGCAGACAGACGACCAGTCAGAGCATACTATTCAGATGCTGGAGGATATGTTGGGAGCATGTATACTTGACTTTGGCGGATCTTGGGAAGACCACCTTCATCTTGTAGAGTTTTTCTACAAAAATAGCTATCAAGCGAGCATTCAGATGGCTCCGTTTCAAGCATTATACGGAAGGAAGTATCGATCTCCTATTTGTTGGAGCGACATAGGAGAGCGACAAATATTGGGTCCTGAGTTGGTTTTCAGCACCATGGAGAAGGTGAAGAAGATACAAGACCACCTGCGAGCAGCGCATGATCGACAGAAGCAGTGGGCTGATAATCGTCGTCAACCCTTGGAGTTCAAGGAAGGCGACCATGTTTTCTTGAAGATATTCTCCACTAAAGACACGATTCGATACGGAGGACGTGGCAAGTTGAGTCCAAGATACATCGACCCTTTCGATGTTTTGGAATGTATTGGAGAGGTTGCATACAGATTGGCATTGCCACCGTTATTAGAGGGAGTGCATGACGTGTTTCATGTGTCGCAGCTGAGGTGATACGTGGCAGATAGTAGTCACGTGCTCGACCACTCCGAGATCAATGTTGGACCGAGTTTGTCGTACCAAGAGCAACTGGTAAGTATCCTTGATCGTCGAGTGAAGGTGTTGCAGAATGAATCTATACCATTGGTTCACGTGGCATGGAAGTATCGTTCGCCGGGAGAGTCTACTTGGGAGCGCGAGGACGACATTCGAAATCGTTACCCGCATTTGTTCGAAAATCGAGGTACGAATTTCATACGTTAGTCCCTTTAATTTTTGCATTGCATTGCATCGCATACCCCGACGTTAGATTTTAATTTCGATGATAAAATTCGTTAAGTTGGGTAGGATGTAAACCCTCCTAATTATATAATTTTTTAATATTTTTATTTTACTTAGTATTTAGGGTATTTTCCCATCTAATGAACATTAGTAAATAATTATATAATTTTTTCCTATAAATAAACTAGTGAGTAAAATATTACTCATGATATATTGCTTGCAAATTTTCACTGAAATATACTTTATAGCTATTTAGTGAAGTTTTAGATTTTTAAGAATTATTTTTTTAATAATTTTTTCTAGGTGTTATGTGTATATATAGATATACATATGCATATATCTTATATATATATATATATATATATATATATATATATATATATATATATATATATATATATATATATATATATATATATATATAGTAAAGTAAAAAAATATTAAAAAGAGGCAGCACTGTTCCTAGTGGAACAATGTCGATTAAATCTCGAAAGGGATTCAGCCGCGGGAAGGGGAAAGATTTGATCGTTTTTGAATCAATGTTTTTTTTTCTGCAAATCTTTCAAAATCTTCCAAATCTCTCAGTGACCTAATCCTACTCCCAATCCCTCAATCAATCCTAGGTTTATTTGGATTAGAAATCGAGTAACTCAAACCTTTCCCCAGCCGAGTACATATAAACCCGACTATTTTGAGATACGATCTCAACTTACAATTATCAAGCCCTTACTTTTGCACCCTAGCCTTCCTCTCCCCCTGCGTGTGACCTCGACCCCTGCGAAGTTCCCGATCACCTGAACGATGTCACACGGCAGCAGGAGCAGCAGTCGGCCGACCAAGAACAGAGCACGCCCTGTCCCGAACGAATCCAGGTACCCTTTTTGCGTGTTCAATTTATTTGCGGTTCCTCGATCAAATTCGAATCTACGAAGTTCTATTGAGATACCATATAACCCTCTTCGAATCCCTCCAAGGAGATTTGAAATTAACCCACTGTATCGACGCAGAAATTGACGCAAAGTCGAGCGTTCGTTGCTTGAAAAATAGACTAAAGAGGCTGTCCTAGACCCTAAGTTAGAAGCCAAATTTTGGTCTGCTCACTAGGGTTTTAGATAAACTAATTCTAGAAAGTTATAGACAACCTAAACACGAGTAAAACCTAATTTACGGATTTTGATTTCATTAAGTATCCAGAGAGTTATTCGATTGTGAAAATCCAGAAAAGTCATGTCTAAAACTGTGAGAACTTTAGAAAATTTCCCGATATGGCATGCGCTCCGATAAACCGGGAGACGTGGTCGCACACTAAATGCATTAAAAGTCGCATATAGATGTCTCCGACGTGTGGGAACTGACAGAACTCGATTTCGTTGCGTGTGCGCGACGAAATCAGTACGTATCCTTCAAGATACCCCCGTATCGACCTTTTGCAAACTTGGCCATAACTTCGTGTACGTTCGTCATATCGAGATAAAACTTGCACCAGCAGGACCGTATCAAAATTTTGGTCCTGTGTGCCAAGTTTGGTCCGATTCTGAGATGGTCGACCGGAATGCCTATTTGGCGGGCTCGCGACCCGATCCAACTGACAAAAATTGTACACGGCCCACCAGAATCCAACATTGGATATACGGTTGGGTTTTTCTTCTCAAATCGAACCCATAAACATATAGTCTGATGACTTTAGAGACCATAGATATTGGTACGCGTTTCGGTGCAAAATGTGTCCAATGGCGGACATCGTTTTGATCCGAAATTACGATTTTGCCCCTGTTTCAAAATTGTACTTTTGGACAAGCATTTCTTAGATACATCTTTTACACCATGAACGTTCTTGATATTTGTTTCAGCATCCGGAGCCGTTCGTGGATTTTGAGATTTCTTGCTGACGTGATTGATTGCTTAGAGTTGCTATTTCCACACTGTCAGGCAAGATACCTTGCCACCTTACTCTTTGATTACTTATTCATATTTTCAGTTATTTATATTCAAAATTTCTTATATGTTGTTAGTATTATATCACTGTGCGTCCAAGTCACACTTGGGTGCAAGCGACCATATCGGTCGTTTTTACTTGCTTTTGTTTTATTCTCTTGCATTGACTTAGCCTAGTAACCATCCGTTGATGATGAAGTATTGGTATATCTCATACGGCCTTGACATATGATCATCACGAATCGTGATTCACATGTAGGATACGTACCCACGTAGTCGGCTGACCACCGATACGTATGGAGTGTGCGACGGATAGGAGTAACTGTCAAAAGAATTGCATGTTAGAAGACTTGGCGGTTACTAGAGGTTCTTATCAGTCATGGAGATGATGATACTAAGCATTGGGTGGGGAGAACAATACCTGACGTATGGATTTCTTTGTACTTCCCTGATTACCTATGCACTCCTCCGGAGACGCATGCACCAGGTGCCCTCTGACGTTTTCAAGAGCGTTATGGACGTACCCCCTTGTACATGATGCCCTCTAACGAACTTCAGACATTAGGACGTAGGCCCCTGGTGCCCTCTACGGGAACTATGCCGATCCCATCTACAGCCAGGGCTCATGCGTCGAAGGATTGTATCTCAACTGCATATTCACAGTAGAATGGTTAGGAACCCTATTGCATGCATTCCTTTTTACTCTCTATTATATATCACAGTTTATATGGTATGGTATTTTCTTGTATCTTGTTACGTCCCTCTAAGGACCTGGTTATCTCTCCAGGGTTAGACAATTTTTCGCAGGAGTACGGCGCAACATTAGAACATTCCTACGTCGATGACGAGACATCTCCAGCTAACTTTTAGTTTATTTATACATTGAGACATTTAGTGGACATCTTCTATTTCTTTTATTTTTATTTTGCAGAGGTTGGACTCCCATCATTTGAGACTAATTTATATAGCTGTTTGGAGTGGGTATGTCCATCCGGCTATCTCTTTGCAACACTCATTTATTATTTGGACTCTATTATCTTCTGTGTTGAGCTGTGATGAGATTAGATGATTATATTCTGGCCTGTGATTATTTTATATTTATAGCTTATATACGTATACGAGGATTCTATATATTGGAGTATTCTTCGTATATGTGCAGCTGGCATATCTACGTACTCGGTCCTAAGTATTTTGGGACTGGGGTGTTACATATTTTTGTGGTGGCCCATGCAGGTCAGAAAATATTGTTGGGTTACATAACTGTGCCCAACAAGCCTGCATATAGGAATAGGAATAGTATCTTATCCAGAACTACTCCCTCCTTTGACCTCCAAGCTTTTCAAATTTCCTTTGACTACTTGAATTACATCATATCTAACTTTTCCTAATATCATCCTACTTTCATCACGCCAACAATATGAATCTAAGAAGCGGACACACTTCTGCCTTGGCCCTCACATCTGGTGAAGAGGCTACCCCGGAAGGACAGAATTCTCCAATGACTCCGGTAACACCGTACCAGCCAGGACAGTCGCAGCCTACTATGAATCCGACAACGGTGCACCCAGAGATCGCAGCACCCCTAGTCAGCCAGGCTGGACAGATCACTACCGTGCCACCGGGAGGGAATGTACCACTGCCTCCACCACCACCATTCCCTCAGCAGTTTCCACCACAGTCGGGGCCTCAGATGCCTCCACTACCGACTAATGGGAGCCCTACTTCCCAATTTATGTATGCCATGATGCAGGCTCAGTGGCAGCAGACTGAGCTGATTAGACAGACTACGATGACAGCATTGGCTAGACCCTCTACCTCTACCTCCGGCACCGGTACCAGCACCAGTACCGGCTCTGCATCCTTATGAAGGCTCTATCAAGTACTTCACAGACATGAACCCCAAGGCCTTCAAATGAACGGAGAAGCCACTAGAGGTATCACAATAGCTTATTAGTATGGAGAAGCTACTGAAGGCATCCCAATTGTCAGCTCGAGATTGGATGATAGCAGTGGACCTACTATTAGAATATAATGCTCACCACTGGTGAAAGGCGAAAGAGAGACGATTAGGCACTGGAATCACTTGAAAGCAGTTCTATGATGCATTTTATGAGAGATTCTTCCCTATTCATGTTCGAGACGGTCTATACGACCAGTTCCTTCACCTGAAGCAAGGGAATATGACAGTTGATGAGTATGACTCAGAGTTCAATCGCCTGAGTAGATTTGGTACGAGATTGATCTCGACAAAGTCAGAGAAGGTGAGAAGGTTCCATCAGGGACTTGCACCAGAGCTCAAGTCTTATACGACTACACAGTCGCGAGTTTCCATTCAGCTGTCTTGGAATAAGCTCGAGCTCAAGAGATTCTTTGCAAGGAGCAGCAGCAGATATCGAGACACCATACACCAACAGTTACACCAGCCTGAGCTACTCAGGGAGAAACTATCGGGAGGCCCACAGGACAGCACTAGCAGAGGCCCTTGCCTTATTCGAAGCATGTTTGCCACTAATACGATAAAGCAAGGACAACTTTAGAACGACTGCAGGACTCGCCTTAGGTTGTACTTGAGATGTGGATCCAACCAACACATGCTCAAGGACTGTCCTGAGCAACAAGCGATAGTACATGTACGACAGAACCCGAGGCCTATAGCCCCAGCACTTCCAGCACCACGGCCTGCAGAAGGAGCACCTCGCCCACCATTGCCTCCTTAAGGCGTAAAGCATAACAAGGCCATAGCTCAGGGCCCAGGACAGAATTATGGACAGGCATTTTCGCTTGCCGTTGAGGATATAGAGACAGAGGCAGAGGTCATAGCAGGTATGGTTTTAGTTGCATCATTTCCTGCCATTACTTTGTTTGACACATGAGCCACTCATTCATTCATAGCCACTAGTTTTGCCACTAGACACATCATTTCCATCACACCCTTATCTAAGAACATTAGAATTCTCACTGGAGTAGGAGTTGTACCTGTTAGTGGTGTTTGTAGACTTTGTCCTGTAGTGATATATGATAGAGAGATGAGAGTACGACTCCTTGTATTTCCTATGCCTATGTTCGATGTGGTTCTCAGAATGGACTGGTTGAGCCAGCATTTTGCTCTTATAGACTGCCATAGGGGCAGTATCGTCTTTAGACCATTGAATGCGACGGAGTTCGAGTTCACCAAGGAAGAAGGAGAGAGTATTAATCCACCCACATTAGGGACTCACATGATGATGTAGGACACCCGTCAGCACCCTGTCATCTCTGAGTTCAAAGATGTATTCCCGGAGGATTTGTCGGGACTGCCGCCTGACCGAGACATCGAGTTTTCTATTGAGCTTATTTCGGGAGCCGAGCCTAATTTATCTCGAGTATATCGACTAGCACCGAAGGAGTTGGTAGAGATGAAGACACAGATTGACGACCTATTGTAGAAAGGCTTTATTCGTGCCAGTTCGTCACCATGGAGAGCACCCATTCTTTTTATACCTAAGAAAGACGGGACAGTGCGCATGTGTATCGACTATAGATCCTTGAATGCAGTGATGGTGAAGAAAAAGTACCCCTTGCCGAGCATAGACGATCTATTCGACCAACTGAGTGGAGCAAAAGTATTCTCCAAGATCGACTTACGATCGGTCTATCACCAATTGAAGGTTCAGAAGAAAGATATTCTGAAGACAGCATTTCGATCGAGGTATGGACACTACGAGTTCTTGGTCATGCCTTCCGGTTTGACCAATGCTCCCGCGGTTTTCATGAACTTAATGAACAAGATCTTTCACCAGTACTTGGATAAATTTGTAGTCGTCTTCATAGATGATATATTGATTTATTCGAAAAGCCAAGAGGAGCATGAGCAGCATCTACGGATTATTTTAGGGACATTGAGGAATGAGCAACTTTTTGCGAAGCTTAGCAAGTGCAATTTCTTTCTCAAGGAGGTATCATTTCTTGGACATATTGTTCCTGGAGACGGCATATCGGTAGATCCGGAGAAGATCACAGCAGTCAAGGCATAGCCCACTCCCACATCAGCTTTCGAGGTGAGAAGTTTTCTTGGACTTGTGGGTTATTACCGAAGGTTCGTAGAGGATTTCTCTCGAATAGCAGGGCCTATGACTCGACTAACTTGCAAGGATCAGGAGTTTGTATGGACAGACGAGTGTCAAGCCGCTTTCGATAAGTTGAAGAAGCGCTTGACCACTGCACCTATCTTGACATCTCTGACACTCCAGAAATTAAAGTCACGGAAAAGAGAATTTAATGATCAAAATAATTAAAAATGAATTACCGAAAATAATTCATTTAGAAAATTTGAAAAAAAATCCCTAAAATTCAGGAGGCTCACAGTAAACTCCACGGACTTGCCCATTTCATAGTGTTTCTGTATTCCGCGACGTTGTTGCATTCCATGACGCTGTTGTATTCCGTAATATTTGTTTTGTGGAAACTTCTAAGCCTTCCTTAACGCTAGCTTCTGGCAAATTTCTAATCCTTCCACGATGTTGCTTCCTTCAACGGGGCTGCTCCCTTATGTAGAGCTCCCCCTGGCCGCGAGGCTACTCTATTATGTAGAGTTGCTTCATTTTACAGAGTGAATGACTTGGCCATTGTTGGCTGATTGGCCCAAAAGGATCTATTGATGGTTATTGCTGGCTGATTAATTCAAAAGAATCTATTTCTTTAGAGGAAAAAACAACTCTTCATCCGCTAAGAATAGGGAAACAAAAAAAATATTAGATCATAATTCTTTTTAGATTATTATTTTCCGATAGAAAAGTAACAAAATTTTTGTATAAAAGAATCATTTGATTTACAAATTACATGGTATGTAAATACGATATTTTTTTACAAAGAATATTCTGGGAAATTATGGTGGTGGAATCTCGATCGACACGTGATCGCTATGCTCTGTTGACGATCTCATACGAATTTGCAAGGGCTTCAAAGATTAGAGGTTCTTCTCTGACGCTTTAGAACTTCTATGCCTTTGAATGTCAATTGCAGACAATGCTTTCTCCTTGTAAATATAGAGAAGAACTTTAAGTTTTCAATGAAACATCTACCACAAGTTGAGAGGACGTTGTAGACCCAAAGAAAATGACTTAGATTTGATCTCGTAGAGAAGGCAAAGTGTGGCTGCTCGTGGCCTGGTAATTACATAAATCTTATACAGAAGCAGACCCTGAATTAGTTCATCTCTGAGCTATTTATAGCCTGAGGTTTTGAAATGGTCATAATTCTCAATTCTTTTAGGATTTGCTAAATTTTGTGCCAAAGCCCTCGCAGGAACGCGTTTTACTGCTAATGAGGTAGACATTTATGTTGAGTTTGGAGCATGCTCCACATGGCTACAAGCGTTAGCACATAAAATGTGAATCATGTGCTATATGGCCACCTGTATTCTTTAGCGACATAACTTCTGACAATACGGGAGCACAAGGGCGACCACTGTCTTGAAAAACGTAATACTTTCATAAAAAGAGGCGTTACTTCAGAGAATGAAATGCTCTGTAGTTGTCTGGTAGCCTTGCATAGTTGTTAGCGCATTGAATGTCATAATTCAATGTTGTGCATGATTTTTCATCCTGAGATACTCACATTAGATTGCACAATCCTGCGAGGTAACATAATTATACGAGGAGATGATGCAATCCTGCGAGGTAGCATCTTTCTGTGAGATGACATGATCATGTGATATAACGTCTTCTTAAGAAATGATGCAATCCTGCAGGAACGACTTCTTGTGCAACTGACCGTTCTTGCGAGCAGAACTCTGCGAGGCTGAGTGTTCAGTGGACACTACTTCCCCTCTGTTAAGCGATCTAGAAATATGTTTAGCTTTTGGAGACTTTGCGCCCGAACCCCGGCCCCACGAAGGCGCTGCCCCTTGAACCCTCGTTCGCTGAGAGGCCAATGGAGCCTCCAAAAGTTTGCATAGAGAGATATATCATTGAAGGTTCAGATATTTAATCGGGACTAAGACTTGATCATATTTTAAGCGCCGACAATCATCCTTGTTCATTCGATGATGGTTGCTGATCGTGAGTCTTCGTGGTAGAGCTACGTGCTGATAATATATTGTAATATAAAAGACTAACGTTCTTCAGGAACTTTGATATAAGAAAATAAGGAAGAGAGAGAAAGAAAAATATCTCTTATTGATATTTTGCACGTAACCCTCAAAGAATTTTCTCTTTACAACTATCTTACACGCTTAGGCTCTGTTTGGATATATGTTTTTTACGATTGTTATGAGTTTAAACTCAAAAGCGATCATAAATTCTGTTTGGCTGCATCCGCTTATTTTTTGGTTCCCGATTTTTTTTTTCAAAACCAACGTTTAAACGTTGGTTTCAGAAAAGTAAAAAACGTTGCTTTCCAGAAATTGTTTCCCCCTTTCCACTGTAACCACTCTTCTCTCTCCTCTCCTTTCCAAAAAAAAATTCACCCACTCCAACGAAAGTATTCTCTCTCCGCCTCCTTCATCATCTCCTTCCTCCTCCGACACTCAGCCACCAGGCTCGGGGAGGACTCAGCCTCACCGCCGGCGGCTGTGAGACCACCACGCGATGTCCGGCGTCTTCTTCCCCGATCCATCTCGTCGGAGATGATCCTTTGGAAACGGCCCGGCTTCCCGATGAAGATTGTCAAGGATGAGGCGATCGTCCACTGGCTTTTCCGTCGCACGATGGGGTCTAAAAAAATAATTTCATTAAATACTTTGGACATAGAGAACACCGGACACAGGGGTCTGAAAAAATAATTTTATTAAAAAATTAGTTTCTGAAAAAAAAATTAACAAACGGAATTTTTAATTTTTGTTTCAGAAAAATATTTTCTAGATGAAAGTAACCAAACACAAACTCAGAATCTGTATATCCAGAAAATAACTTTATAACATCATCTCTACAAACTGTTTTCAGAAAGAAATTTCAGAAAATATATCCAAATGGACCCTTAGCTTTTATGGCACTTACAAGCAGACCAGGAGATCGATTGAGATGTTTAAGAGAGAATGATATTTCCCTTAGTTGAAGTTGACTTACAAACTAACTACACTAATTTGGTAATTTTTTCTTCTCCATAAATGAAATAATAGTGGTGGGTAGGTTTCCTGTCACTGATCATGATATCAACAAAATCTACCCTCTTCTGTACTCATATTTCCACAGCTTAGGCACAGCCTGCATAATCCTAATAAAAGTAATGGATATAGAGTTGACTAATACTTTCTAATCAACGGCATTGTTGCGTCTTTCACCATCTTTCAGTATAGATAAAGTAAAGAATACATGTTTGCATTACAATTACTAAGTCAAGGCCGCGGATTCGACCAAAGGAACAACATGGGCACACTTTTTTCAAACTTTGAACAATTAAAAATACTTTGCTACATTAGATTTTTTTTTAGCGAATGGTAGCATTTGTATTAAAATTACAAAGTGGATTAATAACTGAACTCATGCAAAGTCAGAGCTCTTTTTATATATATAGACGGGATGAATTAATATTGTCTGCATAATTTGGGGTCAGAAGAAGAAGGACAACCAGCATGGAAGTAGAAAGAAAGTGGGAGGAGCTGGGCACAGATTGCTTGGCCAACATCTTCTCGAAGCTGGACCTGGAGGACCTTACGCTGAGCGTGCCCTTCGTGTGCAAGCCATGGCTCGAGGCGTCCATGGACGTCCAGTGCTGGAGAGTGCTCAACTTCCGGGACATCGACCTCATGCCTTGGAGTGGCTTCAGCGCGAGGTTCCGGCGAGCGTACAACGCCAAGCGCTTCTCGTTCACGGGCTTCATGAAGAGCTTGATCGACCGCAGCCGCGGGTCGGCGGTCGAGCTGGCGTTCCCTTCCGAGCGTTTCTCGTCGCTGCAGGAACTGGAATACGCATCCGTCAAGTAATTATCGATGGGCAAACGTATATTCATTCTTGATATGTTTAGCCGAACTTATTCGAGTGATTTTTGTCACATAAAATTTTCACGGTTCGATTTTAGCATCGAAACTTAATATATTGATCTTTTAAAGTATTTTCGTCAATTTTCGGTTTCTACTAGTTGTGTTTAGTTGTTGGATGTGGTCAGGGCCGGCTATGGTCGAGGACAACCAAGACGGGAAGATCCAATTTTTTTAACCTACTATTGTTGCTTTGGAATTTTTTAAATATATATGCGTATGCTATAAATATCATTATTAGTTTTGGAAAAAAGAGAGTAAATACTATATGCAAGTTACTATCAATACTAAGCATTGGAAAAAAAAATAATTAAATACTATTAATACTATATTCATGCTACTACTATAGTAGCTTTGATGAAAAATCAAGGTTAAGCTACTATATGCATGCTTCATTTTTTCAAAGCTAGCTTAATAATCAATGTCATAATCTTTGTTGTTTGTTGTCTAGTAATTCTAAGGTAAATGGATCCATATTATATTCTTTCTATGTCATCAGCTTTTTTTCCCCTCCTTTTATGTAGTTCATGGCAAAACAAAACATATAATACTAGATGTGTGAATTAAGGGCATATTTAGATTCTTTTCCTGGAACTTCAAATATTTTGGACCGGTCTTGGGTGTTGTATTCATTTTTTTTAATGAATAACAATACTGTTTGTTCATGATGAACTCTTATTTGCAACTAAATTTGAACGAAAAATGTTTCAAATTAGCAATTTATGAATTTGAGATTTCAAAATTGAGCAGTAAAGAGTGCGAAAAGCGTCCGAGTTCTCTAGCCTAGTGGTATTAGAGCGGACACCCGGAGGGGCCGGCAAGGTTCGAGTCCCCCAATTGTGTGTGTGCGTGTGATTTCAAAAAAAAAGAGTGCGAAAAGTCCAATGCTATATGTTACCGCCTTCATGGAATAACTTTGCTTTTTTCACTTGGCAGTTGCCCGAAGCTGAAGGTGCTCAGTCTTCCCAACATGTTCCAACAAGATGACAAGAAGCTCCCGGCGCTCGTCGAGAAATGGAAGCACCTCGAGTTCCTGACAATGGGAAGGAAGCCTACTTCTTTCGTCGAGACGGTCGAACAAATAAGCCTCAACTGCAGCAACTTCGTGGGGCTCAACCTGTCCGGTCTCGTCAGCAGCGAGGACGCGTTGGCGGTTGTGAAGCATCTGCCGAAGCTCAAGTACTTGGTGATGAGCGGGTGCTCGTTGAGCAGGAGGGAGCTGCTGGCCATACTGGACGGGTGCAAAGAATTTGAAGCGGTCGACGTGTCCGACTGTACCGGCTTCGTTGCCGACGACGAGATCATCAAGATTGCTTCTTCTATCAAAGCGTTCAAGCATGAAGGCGCAAAGATGGAGGAAGACTATGTGGATTTACTATGATTATGATGTGTGTTTTTTTATTTTTATTTTTATTTTTATTTTCTGACACTAAACGGTGGGTAAATTTTTTCTTCAGGAATGCTACACATAGACTTGTGTATGGTACCACGAAACAGTCCGATAGTTTTGGACCACTGGACCACCAATCGACTCCAATGGAAATAACACTGAGTGGAAATTGAGATTATCGTGATAATGAATGTTGTCCAATAGAGATTTACATTATTTTGTTTCAATTTCTGTACCATACATATATTTTATAGTTAAATTGCTTAAGCATTTTCATGGTTATGGACAACTTGTAGACAATGTTTAGCTTTTCTGGAATGGTGTCTAGGGCACAGACACGGATTCGACCTATAAATTTCTACATGAAATTCGGGTTAGCTATCCGGACTGGAGAGACGCGTCACAATACCCTGTATAGTCTAACTAGTGTGTCAATGACCGTCATATAGTTAGCATGTATGCTAATGTCATCGGTTTGCATGTCTAATAAGTTGTTTGTAGGAACATACTTATGACTCATTTATATATTATGAACACTAATAATTGATGCAGGGACACGCTTATGACATATTTATATATTATGAATGTTAACCCTTACCGTGACTATGAAAGGATGGAAGCCTTGAGAGTAAAATTCGACACACACACACACACACACACACACACACATATATTATTATTATTATTATTATTATTATTATTATTAATTGTTAATTGATCCTAGAAAAGGTAGAAGACCACATAATAATATTATATGTTCTTACATGATTTCATATTGGTTTAGGTGAGTCGGGATAAGATCGACCACCAGTACATTATTCAATGTGCTGACCCCCTCCTCCACAGGTATGGAGAGTCGCTTGGACATACTGAGACGTTGGAGCTCATTTGACAATTTGAATATGTCTGGTTGGAAGATATTATATTTTGTTTATAAATGACATAATGTATATAATATTGTTAATTGTATTAGTTTTACAAGTAGTAAGCCTTGTGGCATCGTTCATTGTAATAAGATCTATTGTTTGTAAGTCGAGTTGTTCTTTTTGCCTAAGAGCTGTTATAATTTTACTGTAAATTATCAATAAAGAGAATCAATTTTTATATATCTTGTGTATATCAATTTTTTTGCTTATTTCTGATGCAATGACTTTGTTTCTGAGATATTTTGTCGACCGTGTGGTTTGTTTTTGCTTTATACAAGTATAATTTAGACTTATACGACATCACGCCTAGTGACGACTTACAGTCTTACAGGAGGGGGGGAGGGGGGGTTTGAAAGTAGTAGAGGAAAAGATGATGACATGCGTCTCATCAAGAGTCTGAAATGCTCGATGCATGCATGACTTCAAGATCAACTCAACTCATCTAAAGGATAAGTGGTCAAGCGGCATCGCGGATTCAGATTCTATAGGCCAACAAAGTTAACTCCACCAGTAGCTTTATCAAAATTTCCCCTTGGAGGAGGGTTCTTTTTTGCCCTCTCAGTACTGCAGGCTTCAAATAAGATTTCATCTATCAGCATTTGGATTTGGTATATCATATACGTTTGCAATGAGTACACTCGGAAAGTGGCTCACCATAACGTCACAATCTTCGTAGGTATAACATTCATCTCATTTTTGCGATCTGCCTCATTACCCTCGCTCGCCTGGCCTAAAAAAAAGGATTCAATCTTGCTAGGAAGTCAAAGATCATTTCTTCTCCGTTCATCTTAAAGTACGATTACCGAACCGCCTCACACTTCCAATCTTGATTTCTTTGATACTCCAACACCTCCTATAACCTTAGGAGAGTTGTATAGCAGGTCAAAAAGGAGAGCTCTCGTGATGGAGATTGTGGTTCTTCGGCTTTGATACGTGCCTATCATCAGGGCACAGCGCATTGTCCAGAGCAATGTCCAATTCCTGGCAGTTGGGCAGTTGGTTATTTCTAGCTCATAGTCTCAGATTCCAGCTCATCATTGGCTAGGCTAATCACAGCCTGCAATGACCAACAAATGCCACATCAGCTCAACTATATGCATGATATAAATAGCAGTATCAGTAAGAGAAGAGCATCAGAAGAATTTACCAAATTTTTTCAGTTTACTTACTTTTTCTCCCGCATTTTTACATTCCATTGTATCCTGCACTTTAACTTCAATAAACCCTAGATTTCTCCCCCAATTTCTCTTAAAATCAACTAACAATCGATCTATGATGACAATTCCTGGGAGGAACTCGAGCATTTACGTGTCAGGAGCTCGAGATCCCAACAACTTGGTATCAGAGCCTTTAGATCCAATGAGTGAATGTAGTCGGGAGGGAAGCTCCGGCCTCGGCAGATCTGGAGGGATGGCCTCTGAGGGGAGGCGAGCATTCGTCGACAAAAATCGAATTCTCTCCATCGAAGGAACCATGGGTTCCATGTCAGGTACGATTCTAGATCTGTCTGTAAAATTCGACCAACTAGAAGGTCTACCTGCAAAATTTGATCGACTCGAAGGTCGATTTGGGAGATTTGAGAAGATGCTGGAGGAATTAACCAGATCTCGTAGAGATGGAGAGAGTTCGAGCTCAAATTTAAACCCATCTCCATTCTTACAGCATTTTGTACTTGCACCACATTTTTCTGGCCCAATTTCTCCAGTGCATACTATTAACACGCATTTGGGAAGTGCCAACACATCATTGATGAATTCTGCTATGGCCACTGGTGAATAAACTCCCTCTCCACACATGAGAGCACTACCAAATACCAATTCACAAATAGTAGGAACCCCAGTCAATGCTCCAGGAGTATTATATGCTCTCCCAAGGCCAATTATATAGACTGGAGGCCTCCCATATAATGCTCCAAATAATAATCAAAATAGGGGACAGTCCTCACACAGGCTCAAATTGCCTGAGTACGATGGCACAGGTGATGTAGAGGAATGGCTAATGAGAGTGGACCATTATTTCAATTTTTATCACACTTTAGAAGCTGTTAGGATCAAATTATGTTCAGTCCAACTCAAAGGCACAGTTGTATACTGGATAAGATGGGTGTTAAAACTCAAGAATGGAGTCATGACTTGGGATAATTTTTACCAAAGTATTAGAATGGAGTTTGGCCCCTCTCAGTTCACAGACCACATCATTGACCTGAAGCACCTACAACAAGACTATGAGGTTCAGGAATACAATTCCCAATTCCAGAGAGTCTCTCAAAGAGTGCAAGGAGTTCCTGAGCTCTGCCTCATTAGCCACTATATAGGGGGCTTAAGAGAAGAGATCAGATATGAGTTGCAATTAGCAAGCCCAAGAAGTTTACTGACAGCCATGCAACTCTCTAAGTTGTATGAAGCCAAATTCTTAGCCCTTAAGAGGAACTACAAGGGGAACACACACATGTACAAGAGTACTCCTACAGCAAATATGGTGCCTAACACTCCAGTCCTTCCTGCAAGCAGTAATGAATCAGGAAAAATATATACAAACACCACAGGGGCTTCTGCCACAAACCCAGAGAGACCCACTATATCCCCTACTGAAATAGTTAGGAGGAAGAATTTAGGTTTATGTTTCCTCTTTGAAGAGAAGTGGTTCAAGGGCCAGAGATGCAAAGAAAAGAGACTGTTTATGCTAATTACAGATGATGAACAGGAAGAGAGTAGCCAAGATGAGGTAATTCTAGAATCCTTCTCCATATCTCTGCAGGCATTGTCAGGGACAAACCAACATTCAACCATGAAGATGAGAGGGACAATACAAGGCAAACCAGTCATAGTGTTAGTGGATTCTGGATCCACTCACAGACACTACACCAAAAGAGGTGATTACCAACGGTTATTACCGTGACGAAATATTTTTGTCACGGTAATAACTGTGACCATTTGGGCGTGATAAATTTTTGTAACGTTCTTTGTCATGGTTTTAACCGTGACAAAATTTTGTTCTTGTAAAGGATATTATAACGGTTATAACCGTGACAAATAGTTTACTTATGAAACGGTTATAACCGTGGCAAAAGCTTTTATTTTTGGAAAAAAAATTTGACTATATTTACCATAATCTTATATTCAAGCCACTTCACAACAAAACTAATTTAATATGCCTCCATCATCATAACATTGGACAATCAGTAAATGTGCTTTGAGAATGCTTAAATATGTAATATGTGATATTCAGTTATGCTTCCAAAGAAACTTAAGTTCATGAATATAAATGACAGCCTTTTCATAGAAAAATAAAAATTGCATACACAATTCACAACAAAACTGAAATAACTAAATCATTTTTTTTTACAAATTCCACTCCCATTGATCATATAATAATCTAAAACAATATTATTTTGAAATCTCCAAGATGACACACATGATTTGTTGTTGTCAGCAGCTATGCAACAAACTTTGCCATGTCGCCAACCAAGAGTTTTGCACCATTGTATATTAAGAGGTTTACTAGTTCGTTGTGTTTTCCGAATATGGCCTCCCATAAAGGGCTAATTCCCTTTATATCTGTTCACGATTACAACACGTAACTTAATTAGAAATTGTCTTGAGATTTTGAGGTGCCAGATGCAAAATATTTTCTGAACAATTCTTTATACATGTGCTGTTAGGATCTGCCCCATAATCAAATTAAAACACAATACACATGATATATAACTTAATTAGAAATACCACGCTTCAGCAGTTGATGCAACTTGTTGATAACCAAAAACACAATATACATGATATAAAACTAAAATAGGATACAATAAGTAAAGAAAGGACAACAAGGTACCAACGTGCTGACATGATAAGAAAGCAAGCTAGCTAATGTGCATGGCATATCAGACAAGGCTAGCAGAACAAACACGATGAGCCCTAGGGTTGCTAGTGTTCGCTACCTAGGTTAAAGTCTAGTTCCTAATGTAATGCAGCATAACTCAATAAATGGATCAAAGTATCCTAAAAAAAGATATGCTAGATGACTGAAACAACTCAAGATACATTCGATTTCTTTCACAATATGAGGGATGTTGTACAAGTTCAGTAGCAAATGTAGCAAAATTGACATGTTTCAATAACCTGGGGCATGTTACAAGAGAGTGATACAGCTATAGCTAGTAATGGCACAATACACATACATACATGCCCCCTTCTTAAAGTTGAACGAATGTGGTTGGACAAGATGATAACAAAAAAAATGCTACTTGTTGAAAGCCACGGATTATGAATATGTATACTCACAGTGTGATAGTTTTGCAGTCTCATAGTTGAATAGAGCTTTGCGGTATCATAGCAGAACAAATAAAATTTCCAGCAGCAACTATGGTGCATCTTATGGACTCTGCAATGTACATGTTAGGAAGTATGGACACTTCTGACTCAGACAACAACACAACCTTACAGATTTGTCAACATTGTGTTGGAGAACACATCTAAATAGAATATATCACAGACATGATATTTTGTGGGTTAAAATTATACAATTCAAAACGACAACTAACTTAATATGGATGTAAAACAGCCTTGACATCTTTTAGAGGCAAGTAAACAAAGAACTACGTCTAAGAGAAACTTAGGTTGCACACATACAGACACACATAAGTTTTTTTTATGGGTCTAGTTCATAAGTTAAAACATTGGCCACATCACCCTACCACTAAATAAGAACAATTTAATAGGTTAGTGATTTTCCCACGTAAATCCAACCTTGATTGGCTTCAAATTAGCTGAGATAGAAGCCATTACAAAGGATATTGTAAGGAGTCCAAGGCCTACACCATTTGGCTGCCATGACTATGACTTGGTAGCCATAGTTGGGCAGATTCCTTAAATTTCCAAAAAAAACTCCTTGTTGGTTTTATATAGCTGGTAATATGCACAAATATTGTTACTGGAACCAACTAGTAGCAAAGGTGTAATGCTTGCGGTTCGTATTACGTATTTTGGAATACGTGTACGTATTTTATCTTGTATTGCATGATTCCTTGCTTAGTTTTCTTCATGGCTTGGTTTATTCTTGGTTCGGGTTGGCTTGGTTCGGTTTGGGATTTCTATTGGTTTATTATGAACCAAGGGTGAACCTCTACCTACCACCACCACTACCATTTATTAACCCATTCTTCCTTCTCTCTCTTCATTACTCTTCTTCCTTCCTCCATTAACTCTTTCACCTACCAGAGAGAGAGGGAGGTCTAGGTAAGTGCAACTTGCTTCATGGAGGAACTCCAATTTTATTGCTTCATTCTCTTCCTTACAGCATTTTAACTTACTTTAATACTTGGCATTTCCACTTTCCATGGCTAGATTCTTGTAGATCTAAGTTTATTTTATTTTTGGATTCTCTGAGTTTTGATCTACTTAACCTTGTTATTTCTGAGTTTTGATGGTTCCATGTTGTAGAAAATTTCGTTCTGCCCCATTTTGACCTATAGAAGTTCGGATTTGGACTCCGGATGATGGAGTTATGGAGCTTGGAAACTTGGCTCTCATGGTGTTCTTCTTCTCGAAATTTTGGAGAAGATGAACTGTGCTTGACTTGACCGCATGAATATTTTATGCGGCAAGTGTTCTCTTCAGCCGCATGACTGGAAGTACTTGAGCCGCATGAGGGACGAACTCATCTAGCCGCATAAACCCGCTCGACCCCAGCCTCATAATACTCCGCTCCTCTTGAGCCGCATAGACTTGCTTCCCGCTAGCCGCATATGCCTCCATATCCCTGAACCGCATGGGCTTTGGACCCTGAACCGCATAAGGGCCGCTTCCCGCTGGCCGCATGGGACTTCACTTGACCCGGCCGCATGGGACTTCACTTAATACATTAGTCATAAAGAGATCTCCCAGCTACAGGCAATTCCGTTACCTAGGCGCGCCTGGGATCTGTAGCCTGCAGCCGAGTAGGATACATTTCCAGCACACTGTCATGTGTTGCACCCTTCAAGCTACCTAAGGGTACATACGTTTCCTGGACGATGTACCCACCTGAATTCAACCCCTAATTTTCGACCTGGGTAACCTGGATGGTCTGCAGGGCTTGTGGCTGTGGAATAATTTCACTGCATCTTGTTAGTAATTAGGCTTGTGACAACCCTAGTTAGTTAAGGTATCAAGGCATAATTCTTGCTTGGCCGTGAAATGATTTGGATGGAGTCTAACCTGTCTAGTCTTGTCCTGATCCTGTTCCAGGGTACTGCATGACTAGAATGCCTGTATTTATTTTACCGATAAATGGTGAGAATTCTAAGTTCGGTTCAGACGAAGGGTTACAACCCCGGTCCTTGTTTGGTTTACGGGTTGTAACCTGGCTATCTGAATAGTTCCATGGTTATCTCATCGTATATCATCCTGTGATGTTTTTATTAAACTCCTGTCTTATTTACTACCTTATTACTATTGTGCTAAATGCTGGTTTTAGTTCCTAAGTGAAGCTTCCTTTGTGGCACTTGCTTATTCTGGGGTCTGACCCAGCTGGTTTTGTATGGCCAGATTTTGGAGCAGCTCCAGAGGATCTACCAACTTTCCAGCCCGATGGTGGCGACTAGACGTAACCAGGGCAACGAGTGGGTTTATTTTTGATCTTCCACTTTATTGTAAAAATATTCTTTTGAGGCGTTTAGCCGACGAGCACCTGTTTAGCTCGATTGCACTTACTTCCTGTCTGCCTACGGGCTGTAACATGATTGACAGATCCTAGAGTTGATCATGTATGACTACAACTCTTGCTAGTCCTAACATTTTGTACGACTAGCTTCATGATCAACTGAATATGTAATGTTTGGGACGCCTTACTATTGTATATTTGGTGATCTAACATCTTATAACATTTACTTACTTGCGTGTGATTGAGACACTAGGCTTATTCATGACCTTAAGAGACTGTTGGCTTGTAGTTAAACCCTCACGTATCTAGACAGCCGTGACCGTATAGCGAGATAGAATCCATTTTATATACGTAGCTGGCTATGTCTGCCCCCGCTCTCCAGTATTCTGGTTCTGGGGCGTGACATGGTTTAAGTGGTGGCCCATATAGGTCTTGTAAATCAAGATATGTGAGGGTTTACCGAATAGATGTCTCAATCAGTATTCGTCTTTGATCTCTGCTCGTATCTTCTGAATCCCTGGATTCTTGTCCTGATCATATGCTTGTATCATTGATCTGTCCTGGTCCTTTCTTATTGTTCTCCATGTCGTCTTCTTCAGCGGTATTGTTCCTGGACCTGCCGGTCAGCAAGGCGGAGCACTTCCCGCAGATCAGCAGCAACCCGGGGACCAAGTCCAGCATTCCGGAGTAGCCTCCAGAGTCGTGCCTTCTTGCGGAGAGCCACCAGTCCAGCCAGTTCAGCCTGCCGAACCTGATGATGGCACTTTGGTAGGTCCCGTCAGGACCTTGATAGCTTCTCAAGATCGTCGTGGAGATGCCTTGTACCAGGCAGTGACGGATGCTTTGACCAGAGGAGGTCATCAGGGTAACAATGCGGCCAACAGCTTCAAGCGCTTGAACCCTTCCTTCTTCGACGGTAGTGAAGATGCTATAGCTGCAGATGCTTCAGGACACAGAGGTGATTCTAGAAGCAGCCAGGACTCCAAAGAACGAGAAGGTAGCCGTGGTGTGCCTGCAGTTACTAGATCTTGCCCGCAGCTGGTGGGCGGCTCAGGCCGTTGGATTAGCAGCACCCATTGCTTGGACGGTATTCAGAGAGAGATTCCAGACCAAGTATTTTGATGCTGTAGCTCAGTATGATCTACAGACGAGGTTCACCAATCTGAAGCAGATGGGCAGGACGGTCGACGGATATGCGACCGAGTTTTCGAGACTCAGTCGGTTTGCTCCTACCTTGGTGGCAACCGAGTATGATAGAGCCCAGCGATTTCAGTAGGGGCTTCACCTGGAGATTCTATTGGCGGTTGAGCAGTTTGAGCATCAGACTTTTGATGCAGTCTTGAGAGCAGCTAGGAGGCATGAGTATACCTCCCAGAGGATCGTGGATAGGGCCGGAGGTCGGAAGAGATCCCACGGCCAGATGAATCAGTCTTCAGCCCCAGCCCCGGCAGCCAGGACTTTGACTATTGGAGCTCCGAGGCGAGCGGCCTCAGTAACGTCGGTTCAGCATTCAACTCCGACGTACCCTCAGCACCAGCAGAAGCAGAAGCAGACTTCCGTAGTGGGATGTTCTCATTGTGGGAAGCCGGGCCATGTAGTGGCAGAGTGCCGCAGGGCACAGGGATTGTGTCTGGCTTGTGGAGCAGCAGACCATAGGGTTGGATCCTGTCTGAATAGGGGTGGTTCATCATCGTCCAACCTTTCTAGCTCTTCGGTGAGAGGATCAGCTCCGGTCCAGCAGCAGCAGTATCCATTGCCGAGGCCCTTGCCGCCTCAGTCCCAGGTATTCCAGCAACAGAACCCCCAGCAGCATGTTCAAGTCCAGGCCCAGAGTCAGAATAGGCAGCAAGGATTTCAACAGAGGGGACCAGCACCCCGAGGGCATGGTCATGCTATGGTGATGACCGCAGAGGAAGGATTGGCACCAGGAGAGGTAGTGGCAGGTACTATTCTCGTCAACTCCTTTCCAGCTTCAGCTTTATTTGATTCTGGTGCATCGCATTCTTTTATGTCTGCACGATTTGCGACACGGATAGAATTGGAGCCCGAGTCGTTATCAGTAAGGCTCAATATACTTACTGGTAACGGACTTGTAGGAGTCGATAGGGTGTTTTACTCGTGTCGGATCATAGTTAGCGGTAAGGAGTTTTCCGCTAGATTGATAGAATTCCCGATGGCCGATTATGATGTGGTCCTAGGGATGGATTAGTTGAGGAACCAGTATGCTAGAATAGACTGCCATGTTGGTAGGGTTGTTTTTAGCATTCCAGGAGAGCCAGAGTTTTCCTTTTCCCGAGGCGCAGTTGAGCCTTCTCCTCCAGTGTTACGGATGGCAGTAACAGTAGTGCAGTTGCCCCGGATAGTCGAAGAGTTTCCAGATGTTTTTTCAGAAGAGCTTCTAGGTATGCCGCCAGAGCGGAAGATCGAGTTCACCATAGACTTGATTCCTGGGACAGCCCCAGTATCAGAGAGAGTCTACAGGATGGCACCGTCAGAGTTGGAGATCTTGTACAAGATGATTGAAGAGCTTTGAACCAAGGGATTCATTCGTGCTAGTGGATCGTCTTGGGGAGCCCCGATGCTTCTTGTGAAAAAAAAGGATGGTACGTCCAGGTTATGTGTTGATTATCGTACCTTGAACTCAGTGACAATCAAGAACAGATATCCTCTTCCGAGGATAGATGACTTGTTTGATCAGCTCAAAGGGGCAGCAGTATACTCGAAGATCGACTTACGCTCAGGATATCATCAGATCAGAGTCAGAGAACAGGACATTCCGAAGACAGCTTTTAGATCGAGGTATGGGCATTGGGAGTTCCTAGTGATGCCATTTGGAGCAACCAATGCGCCGACGGTATTCATGGATCTCATGAATCGCATCTTCATGCCTTAATTGGATCAGTTTGTGATTGTGTTCTTGGATGACATCCTGGTCTATAGCAGGAGTGAAGCGGAGCATGAGCAGCATCTCCGTGTGGTTCTTCAGATTCTCAGGGAGCACCAGTTGTATGCCAAGTTCAGTAAATACGAGTTCTGGCTCGATCGCATTTTGTACTTGGGTCACATTATCACTCGAGGAGGAGTAGAAGTGGATCCCCAGAAGATTGTGGCTATTGAGTCATGGCCAGTGTCCAGCACCGTTGCATAAGTTCGCAGTTTTCTTGGATTGGCCGACTACTACCGGCGGTTTGTTTCAGATTTTGCTCGGATTTTAGCGCCATTGACCCAATTGACCCGTAAGGATGTGCAGTTTGCTTGGACAGCAGAATATCAGGATTTATTCAAGAAGTTGAAGCGAGGCTTGATGACGGCACCCATTCTCGCGCTTCCAGATGGAACTGGAGGATTCTCAGTATATTGTGATACTTCGGGCAGAAGTTTAGGATGTGTTCTGATGCAGCATGGGAAGGTAATAGCTTATGCTTTACGACAACTTCGTAATCATGAGAGGAATTACCCAACCCATGACTTGGAGCTGGCAGCAGTAGTGTTTGCACTTAAGTTGTGGAGGCACTACTTGTACGGAGATAGGGTGGAGATTTTTACCGACCATAAGAGCCTGAAGTATGTTTTCACCCAGAAGGATCTTAACATGCGTCAGAGGAGGTGGCTAGAGCTTCTTGTGGATTATGATGTCAACTTGCAGTATCATCCCGGGAAGGCCAACGTTGTCGCAGATGCATTGAGCAGGAGAGCCGGAGTTTATTTCCTAACAGCACAACCAGAGCTGTTAGCAGATCTTCAGAAGATGGGTATTGAAGTTGTTCTCCCTTCCAGTGTAGCATTGATGGCCAGCATGCAAGTTCAGTCCATCATAGTCGAGAGGATCCGGATGGCGCAGCCAGCAGATTCCAAGCTTCAGCGACTCAGAGCAGAGTGTGAGGCAGGACGAAGACCCGAGTTATATATTCATGAAGATGGTACACTTAGGCATGGTAAGCGTCTTTGTTTACCCAGTGGAGATATCAGACAGTAGATCATGGCAGAGGCTCACAGTTCTCAGTATTCCATTCATCCGGGCGGTACGAAGATGTACCGCGATATCCGTCAGCACTTTTGGTGGAATGGCATGAAGAGGGAGATAGCCCGGTTTGTCTCTCGTTGTTTGGTCTGCCAACAAGTTAAGGCTGAACATCAGAGGCCCGCTGGACTTCTTCAGCCCTTGCCGATTCTCGAATGGAAGTGGGAGCATGTGACCATAGATTTTGTGACCGGATTTCCTAGATCCCCAGCTGGTCGAGATGCTATTTGGGTAATAGTTGATCGGCTCACGAAGGTGGCTCATTTCCTTCCGTTCAGAGTCGGTCAGTCGACAACTCAGTTAGCAGAGATGTACCTCAGGTAGATTGTCAGGTTGCACGGAGTGCCAGTCAGTATCACCTCGGACGGAGATTCAAGATTCATGTCGCACTTTTGGCATAGCCTGCAGGAGAGTTTGGGAACTCGTCTCTAGTTCAGTTCAGCATATCATCCGCATACAGATGGTCAGTTGGAGCGTACAATCCAGACTCTTGAAGACATGTTAAGATCTTGTACACTTGACTTCGGTGGTTCGTGGGAAGATCACCTGCACCTGGTGGAGTTCTCGTACAACAACAGCTTCCAAGCTAGTATCTAGATGGCACCGTTCGAGGCATTGTATGACAGAAAGTGCAGATCCCCGCTAGCATGGGATGATGTTGGAGAGAGCCAAATGCTCGGTCCAGAAATGATTGCCCAGACAGTTGAAGTAGTCAGAAGAGTCAGGGATCATCTTCGAGTTGCCCAAGATCGCCAGCGCCATTGGGCCGATTCTCATCGGCGCCCTTTCGAGTTTTTCTGTCGGTGACCATGTATTTCTGAGGATTTCGCCTAACCGTGGCGTCATTCGTTTCGGCGTACGGGAAAAGCTTAGTCCTAGGTATATAGGGCCATTTGATATTCTGGAGCGAGTATGAGATGTATCCTATCGTCTTGCTCTTCCGCCATCGTTAAGCGAGGTGCATGACGTGTTCCATGTATCCCTAATACGACGGTATATCCCAGACCCGAGCCACGTCCTGGATCATTCGGAATTGGTTGTTGGTACCAACCTTTCGTATGAGGAGAGGCCCGTGTCTATATTGGACCGGAGAGAGAAGATACTCAAGAACAAGACTATCAAGTTAGTTCGAGTTGCTTGGGGTCATCACTCTTTGGGTAAGTCAACGTGGGAGCGTGAGGATGATATCCGATCGCGATATCCCGGCTTGTTTGACTCGTAAGGTATAATGTCTTCCTTATGCCTCATGCCTTCGATTCCTTGCTTGAATGAGTGATTGCCTGCCTAGTTATAGCTTGCTTGTGATTAATATAGCTTCTTCTCGTCTCTCTAGCCTCTTAATTAAATTCCGAGGACAAAATTCTTTTAAGGTGGGTAGAGTTGTAATGCCTGCGGTTCGTATTACGTATTTTAGAATACGTGTACGTATTTTATCTTGTATTGCATGATTCCTTGCTTAGTTTTCTTCATGGCTTGGTTTATTCTTGGTTCGGATTGGCTTGGTTCGGTTTGGGATTTCTATTGGTTTATTATGAACCAAGGGTGAACCCCTACCTACCACTACCACTACCATTTATTAACCCATTCTTCCTTCTCTCTCTTCATTACTCTTCTTCCTTCCTCCATTAACTCTTTCACCTACCAGAGAGAGGGGGCGGTCTAGGCAAGTGCAACTTGCTTCATGGAGGAACTCCAATTTTATTGCTTCATTCTCTTCCTTACAGCATTTTAACTTACTTTAATACTTGGCATTTCCACTTTCCATGGCTAGATTATTGTAGATCTAAGTTTATTTTATTTTCGAATTCCCTGGGTTTTGATCTACTTAACCTTGTTATTTCTGAGTTTTGATGGTTCCATGTTGTAGAAAATTTCGTTCTGCCCCGTTTTGACCTATGGAAGTTCGGATTTGGACTCCGAATGATGGAGTTATGGAGCTTGGGAACTTGGCTCTCATGGTGTTCTTCTTCTCGAAATTTTGGAGAAGATGAACTGTGCTTGACTTGACCGCATGAATATTTCATGCGGCAAGTGTTCTCTTCAGCCGCATGACTGGAAGTACTTGAGCCGCATGAGGGACGAACTCATCTAGCCGCATAAACCCGCTCGACCCCAGCCGCATAATACTCTGCTCCTCTTGGGCCGCATAGACTTGCTTTCCGCTAGCCGCATATGCCTCCTTCTTCCTGAACCGCATGGGCTTTGGACCCTGAAGCGTATAAGGGCCGCTTCCCGCTGGCCGCATGGGACTTCACTTGACCCGGCCGCATGTACCCTGGCTCGTCCCAGCCGCATGAGAACCCCCTTCCCTTGAGAGCCGTATAGGCATTGATCCTCGATAGCCGCATGGGATTTGCTCACCACCCAGCCGCATATACTGCAGTCTTCTTCTTAGCCGCATGAGGACCCGAGCCCTCTCAACCGCATGACTCTGAATTTCCCAGCCGCATAAGTTTTTCCGCCATTAGCCGCATGAGTACCCTCCCCTTCCTCCAGCCGCATGGGTTGCCCCTTCTGCCTGTTGCATAGATTTGTCTCTCGTTGGGCCGCATGACTCCTTCCCACGCCTTGTCTTGTTATTATTGCTATTATTCATTTAGTATTATTAACTCATGCCTTGTAACCCTCAGTGTAATTGGGTCTCCTGATTGAATGCTTGCACTATGATGCCTTGCACATGTACCTGAACACGAAAGTGACCCATCGTGGTGCACTCCTGACAAGTGAACATGACATGACCTGATAGTGGCCCGTCGTGGCGCACTCTTGACCAGTACTCTTGACATGATAACCTGACATGATACATCTTGATAAGCTGTTGCGACGGCTACCTGACATGACATGACCTGTATAATTAACCCAGATATCGTGGGCGATTGTGCTTGTACAAATAATCCAGTCCTGTCTTGCATCGTGTCTAGGAGGGGACTCCTGAGTACCACGGTCAGGAGTACCTACTGAAATGGACTAAGGCTAATAATTAGATTAATACATTAGTCATAAAGAGATCTCCCAGCTACAGGCAATCCCGTTACCTGGGCGCGCCTGGGATCTGTAGCCTGCCGTCGAGTAGGACACATTTCCAGCACACTGTCATGTGTTGCACCCTTCAAGCTACCTAAGGGTACATACGTTTCCTGGACGATGTACCCACCTGAATTCAACCCCTAATTTTCGACCTGGGTAACCTGGATGGTCTGCAGGGCTTGTGGCTGTGGAATAATCTCACTGCATCTTGTTAGTAATTAGGCTTGTGACAACCCTAGTTAGTTAAGGTATCAAGCCGTAATTCTTGCTTGGCCGTGAAATGATTTGGATGGAGTCTAACTTGTCTAGTCTTGCCCTGATCCTGTTCCAGGGTACTACATGACTAGAATGCCTGTATTTATTTTACCGATAAATGGTGAGAATTCCAAGTTCGGTTCAGACGAAGGGTTACAACCCCGGTCCTTGTTTGGTTTACGGGTTGTAACCTGGCTATCTGAATAGTTCCATGGTTATCTCATCGTATATCATCCTGTGATGTTTTTCTTAAACTCCTGTCTTATTTACTACCTTATTACTATTGTGCTAATTGCTGGTTTTAGTTCCTAAGTGAAGCTTCCTTTGTGGCACTTGCTCTTTCTGGGGTCCGACCCAGCTGGTTTTGTATGGCCAGATTTCGGAGCAGCTCCAGAGGATCTACCAACTTTTCAGCCCGATGGTGGCGACTAGACGTAACCAGGGCAACGAGTGGGTTTATTTTTGATCTCCCACTTTATTGTAAAAATATTCTTTTGAGGCGTTTAGCCAACGAGCACCTGTTTAGCTCGATTGCACTTACTTCCTGCCTGCCTACGGGCTGTAACATGATTGACAGATCCTAGGGTTGATCATGTATGACTACAACTCATGTTAGTCCTAACATTTTGTACGACTAGCTTCATGATCAACTGAATATGTAATGTTTGGGATGCCTTACTATTGTATATTTGGTGATCTAACATCTTGTAACATTTACTTACTTGCGTGTGATTGAGATACTAGTCTTGTTCATGACCTTAAGAGACTGTTGGCTTGTAGTTAAACCCTCACGTATCTAGACAGCCGTGACCGTATAGCGAGATGGAATCCATTTCATATACGTAGCTGGCTATGTCTGCCCCCGCTCTCCAGTATTCTGGTTCTGGGGCATGACAAAAGGACACAAATATAAGTATTGGAACCAACTGTAGTGGCTGAAATATCCATATGTGCCTCGAACCGACACTTTTCCAGGAGATGCTAAAATATATGAGACACATTCTACAATAATTAGAAAGTGATAATGATACAATTAAAAGGGGAGAAAGAATAGCAGTCTACAAGAATATCTTTAAGATCCTTCCAAGCTTGTCTTAGGCCCTGGAAGGTGATGTACGTGCTACGACAAGATTGATTCTTTTTATCTTAAACATATCCGTGCTCAGTGAACAATTGAGTTCATAAAAGAATCAACCCATAGAACAAACTTCCTAATAAGATATGTGACCATTAATGTTGATGTGTTCACATACATGTTTGCTAGAATTTTATTAAGAAGAAAATATAGCGGAGATCATTCTTCAGTTGCCCCCTATGCAGCTTTGGATGAGAAGGAAGCGGAGAACCTAAGAAACCATCTAGTCCTATTTTTCTGCTTCAGTATCCCAGGAACTCAAGCCTTGTTTCTCAAAGACTGTATCTGACCTCTTGCAACATGTGGTTCATCAGGACCTAAAGCTGCATTCGGAATGTGAATTGATTTCCCCTGCAAGCAATGAGAATACAATTAGAAAAACAATAATGCAGTTGGTGCATCAAAGAAGTTTATAAACAGGAAAACAGTCGAATATTTTTCATCTTAAATCCAAATAGTCATCCAAACCCCAAGAAAAAGCACAAGTTAATAAAAACCCAATATAAGAACAAAGCAACAATGAAGTCTTCGCCCCAGTTTCTTTAGCTCAACTATATGAATCCTTCTGTGCATGTCATGGTTAAGGGACATACCATATCCTTCTCTGCTTCAACTATATGAATCCTTCTCTGCCTGAACGAGCCAACAAATGACATAAACAATAAACACTCCCCTTCCTGATAAGCTTAACAAATCAAGAACAGTAACCAGATTGATATATTATGGCTTCTATGTAAACCTACAACTAAAATAGGTTTTGAAATATTGTTAGGGATTTACAATCTTAAAATATCTATATCACTATTGCTATCATTTGTAAGGTACTTGCAATGATTTTACTCTTGAAAAAAAAAGTGTAGTACTCATAATGACAGTCCCCTGACATCATCAACTCTAAGTAATCTCTCCATCGAGATGAAATTTGGTGTAATGGAGAACATACAGTGCCTGCTAGCTGGACCAAATCCATTATATGCTCCATTTGACCACATGCTTTGTCACGCCACAGAACCAGAATACTGGAGAGCGGGGGACAAACACAGCTAGCTACATATATTGAAGTGAATTACACCTCGCAATACGGTCACGGCTGTCTAGATGCATGAGGGTTTACTACAAGCCAATAGTCTCTTAGGGTCAAGAAAAAGCCTAGTGTCTCAATTTTAAGTAAGCAAGTAATTGTAACAAGATGGTAGATCATCAGACATACAAAGTAAGGCATCCCAAACATTACATATTCAGATGATCATGAAGCTAGTCATATAAAATGCGAAGACTAGCAAGAGTTTAAGTCATACATGATCAACCCTAGGATTTGTCAATCATGTTACAGCCCTTAGGCAAACAGGAATGTAAATTCAACACGAGCTAACAGTTGCTCGGCGGCTAAACACCTCAAAAGAATAATTTACAATAGAGTGGGAGAGCAAAATAAAACCCACTCGTTGCCAGGGTTGCGCTTAGTGTTCACCATGTGGCTGGAAGGCTGGAAGATCCTCGGGCGCTACTCCAAAATCTGGCCATACAAAACCAGCTGGGTCAGACCCCAGAAAGAGCAAGTACCACAAGAGAGGCTTCACTTAAGAACTAAAACCAGCATATTAGCACATGAGACATAAAGGATAATAAAAGACATGAGTTAGAGAAGACAAGGTGATAAACGATAAGACAACTAAGGGACTATTTCGGTAGCCAAGTTACAACCCGTAAACCAAACAAGGACCGAGGTTGTAACCCTTCACCTGAATAGAGCTTAGTCTCTAACCAATTATCGACAAGAGTAAAGCATAACAGTAATGTGCAGAAATAACCATGTAGAGATCTTGCCTAGACAAGACTAGACGAGACTCCATCCATCAATCATGGCCAAGCAATGAGTACGGCTTGATACTTTAGCTAACTAGGGTTATCACAAGCCTAATTACTAACAAGATGCACTGAGATGTTCCAACAGCCACAAGCCATGCAGTCTTAATCTAGGTTATCCGGTCACAAGTTGAGAGAGTTGGATTAGGTGACTTGGGGGTGCAACACATAATAGTGTGCTGGAAATGTGCCCAACTCGACGGTAGGCTACAAGTCCAATTAGAGCACCCAGATAACGGGACTGCCTGTAGCTGAAAAATCTCTTCATGAACTATATGATCAAACTAGTCTTTATCCTAGTCAGATTCAGTATGAATCCCTGACCGTGGTAACCAGAAATTTATGTCCTAGACATGATGCAAGACGAGACATGTAGCTTATACAAGCACAAACACCCACGGTGTCAAGACAAAAGTTACTCAGCAAGTCAAGAATGTGCCACGACGGGCCACTATCATGTATTATCATGTCAAGGGTGCTTGTCAAGAGTGCGCCACGACGGACCACTATCATGTCATGTTACTTGTTACTGGTTAAGAGTACGCCTTAACAGGCCACTATCGTGTTCTATCCTTACATTATCATGAATAAAAAAATTGCATAAAGTAGCTAGTAACATATTCTTGAAGCTAAGAAAAAGATATACAACTTTTATGTTGGGAGTTGGGAGAAATTCTGGCCATAATTCAGCCAAATAGGACTTAAATAGCCAAAAACAGCCAAAATAGGCCCTATACGGCATTCTGCGGCACTATGCAGCCTTCTGCGGCACTATGCGGTACTATGCAGCCTTCTGCGGTACTATGTAAGCCATAAGGCACTATTCATCCATACGGCACTATTCATTCCATGCGGCTGTGGCACTATTCATTCCTGCGGCTGCGGCACTATTCATTCCATGCGGTTCCATGCGGCTGCGGCACTATTCATTCTATGCGGCTGCGGCACTATTTATCTATGCGACTGTAGCACTATTCATGTGACACTATTTATCTATGCGGCTGCGGTACTATTCATTCTTGCGGCTGGGGCACTATTCATCGTCCCTGCCAAATTCAGCACAGATGAACTAAAAAATGCTCAAATCTTATTTTGGCCATAACTTCCTCAAAACAAGTCAAAATCTAACTTTTTAAAAGTCTATTTTGGATAAAATTGAATTCTCTACAACATGGAATAATCAAAACTTGAAAATAATAACGTTTGGTAGATCAAAACCCAAGAAAATAAAAAATGCAACCAACTTAGATCTACAAAAAATAAACCAAAGAAATTAAAAATGCCAAGTACTAAAGTATCTTAGAATCTCGTGAGGAAGACAATGAAACAACAAAAATGGAGTTCCTCCATGAAGCAAGTTGCACTTGCCTAGGACTTGGTAGGTGGGAGGAGTAAATGAGGAAGATGAAGAAATAAATGAAGAAGTGAATGAAGAGATAGATAGAAGGAGTTGGGTTATATATCAACCCTCTCCATCTCAAACCAAGCCAAGCCAAGTCAAATCGAACCAAACCAATCAAATAAACCAAGTCAAGATTAAACCAAGACTAGGCTAAGCAAAACAAGTCTAATTACGGTCTGCCTGATAAATGCCAGAAATCTCGTATACGTATACGAAAATACGTATAACAAAAAACGGGAGTGACAACTCTACCCACCTTAAAAGAATTCCGTACTCGAAATTTAATCAAGAGGCTAGAGATGTCGAAGAATGCTATATTAATCATAAGCAGGCTATGACTAGCAGTCAATCAAGCAATCATTCATGTAAGCAAGGAATTAAAAACATAAGGGATAAGGAAGACATTATACCTTATGAGTCAAATAGGTGTGAAAGAATATCATCCTCACGCTCCCACGTTGACTCACCCAAAGATTGGTGACCCCAAGCAACACGGACTAAGCTAATAGTCTTGTTTTTTAGTATCTTCTCCCTTCGGTCCAATATGGATACGGGCCTTTCCTCATACGAAAGGTTGGTACCAACAACTAATTCCGAATGATCAAGGACATGGCTCGGATCTGGGATGTACCATCGCAATTGGGATACATGGAATACGTCATGTACCTCACTTAACGACGGCAGAAGAGAGAGACGATAGGACACATCACCTACTCGCTCAAGGATATCGAACGACCCTATGTACCTAGGACTAAGCTTTTTTTGTACGCCGAATCGAATGACGCCACGGGTAGGCGAGATTCTAAGAAACACATGGTCGTCGACTGAAAACTCAAGGGGACACCGATGAGAATCGGCCCAATGACACTGGCGATCTTAGGCAACTTGAAGATGATCTCTGACTTGTCTGACCACCTCGATTGTCTGCGTAATCATCTTTGGACCAAGCATCTGTCTCTCGTCAATATCATCCCAAGCTAAAGGTGATCTGCACTTCCTGCCATACAGTGCTTTAAAGGGTGCCATCTGGATACTGGCCTGGAAACTGTTGTTATAGGAGAACTCCACTAGGTGCAGGTGATCTTCCCACGAACTACCGAAGTCGAGTGTACATGACCACAACATATCTTCAAGAGTCTGGATCGTGCGTTCTGACTGACCATCTGTCTGCGGATGATAAGCTGAACTGAACTTGAGACGAGTCCCCAAGCTCTCTTGAAGACTCTGCCAAAAGTGTGATATGAATCTTGAATCTCTGTCTGATATGATACTAACTGGCACTCCATGCAATCTGACAATCTGTCTGAGGTACATCTTTGCTAGCTGATCCGTCGACTGACCAATTCTGAAAAGGATAAAATGAGCTACCTTGGTGAGTCTGTCAACTATAACCCAGATAGCATCTCTTCTAGCTGGGGATTTAGGTAACCCAGTTATAAAATCTATGGTAATGTGCTCCCATTTTCATTCTGGAATCGGTAAAAGTTGAAGAAGTCCAGCTGGTCTCTGATGTTCAGCCTTAACTTGTTGACAAACTAAACAACGAGAGACAAACCGGGCTATCTCCCTCTTCATGCCATTCCACTAGAAATGCTGATGGATATCTCGGTACATCTTCGTGCCACTGGGATGAATTGAATACTGAGAACTGTGAGCCTCTGCCATGATCTCCTGCCTGATATCACCACTAGTTACACAAAGACGTCTCCCATGTCGGAGAGTACCATCTTCATGAACACATAACTCTGGTCTCCGTCCTGCTACACATTCTGTCCTGAGTCTCTGAAGCTTAGAATTCATCGACGGAGCTAACTTAATCCTCTCAACTATACTAGACTGAACTTGCATACTGGCCATAAATGTCACATTGGTAGGAAGAACAACTTCAATACCCATCTTCTGAAGATCTGCTAATAACTCTGATTGTGCTGTTAGAAAATAAACTCCAGCTCTCCCGCTCAATGCATCTGCAACAACGTTGGCCTTTCCAGGATGATACTGCAAGTTGATGTCGTAATCGACAAGTAGCTCTAGCCATCTTCTCTGACGCATATTAAGATCCTTCTGGGTAAACACATACTTCAGACTCTTGTGGTCAGTGAAAATCTCCACCCGATCTCCATATAAATAATGCCTCCAAAGCTTAAATGCAAAAACTACCGTTGCTAACTCCAAGTCGTGGGTCCAGTAATTCCTCTCATGATCACGAAGCTGATGTGACGCATAAGCTACTACCTTACCATGCTGCATCATGACACATCCCAATCTTCTGCCAGAAGCATCACAATAAACTGAAAATCCTTTAATCCTATCTGGGAGCATGAGAATGGGTACCGTCATCAATCTCTGATTCAACTTCTCAAATGAACTCTGACACTCTGCTGTCCAAGCAAACTGCACATCCTTGCGGGTCAACTATGTCAGTGGTGCTGAAATTCGAGCGAAGTCTGAGACAAACCGCCGATAATAGCCAGCAAATCCTAGGAAACTCCGAACTTCTGCGACGATACAGGGAACTGGCCATGTCTCTATAGCTACTATCTTCTGGGGGTCCACTTCCACTCCACCTCTTGTGATAATGTGACCTAAGTACGAGATACGATCGAGCCAAAATTCTCACTTACTAAACTTTGCGTACAACTTGTGCTCTCTGAGAATCTAAAGAACTACACGAAGATGCTTATCATGATCTGCCTCATTTTTTCAATAGACTAAGATGTCGTCTATAAACACTATCACGAACTGGTCCAAATAGGGCATGAAGATACGATTCATGAGGTCCATAAATATGGCTGGCGTATTGGTCGCTCCAAATGGAATAACAAGAAACTCCCAATGCCCGTATCTGGATCTGAATGCTGTCTTCGGGATGTCTTGCTCTCTAACTCTGATCTGATGGTATCCTGACCGCAAGTCAATCTTCGAGAATACTGCCGCTCCTCTGAGTTGATCAAATAAATCATCTATCCTTGGTAGAGGATATCTGTTCTTAACTATTACAGAGTTCAAGGTACGATAATCAACACATAATCTTGATGTACCATCCTTCTTTTTTCACAAAAAATATCAGGACTCCCCAAGGTGATCCACTAGCACGAATGAATCCCTTGGTTCTGAGTTCTTCAATCATCTTGTACAAAATCTCTAACTCTGAAGGTGCCATCCTGTAGACTCCTCCTGACACTGGTGCCGTCCCTGGAAGCAAATCAATGGTGAACTCTATCTCTCCCTCTGGGGGCATGCCTGGAAGCTCTTCGGAAAATACATCTAAAAACTCTTCAACAACTCTGGGAAATTGAAATGCCACTACTACTGCCATTCGTAATACTGGTGGAGAAGGTTCTACTTCGCCCCTGGAAAATAAAAACTCTGGTTCTTCGGGAATACCAAAAATAATCCTGCCAATATGACAGTCTATTCTTGCGTATCGTTCCTTCAACCAATCCATTCCTAGGACCACATCATAATCGGCCATCGAGAATTCTATCAACCTAGCTAAAAACTCTCTACCGCTAACTATGATTCGACACGAGAAAAATACTCTATCTACTCCCATAAGACCGTTACCAGTAAGTATATTGAGCCTTACTGATAATGACTCGGGCTCCAGTCCTATCCGTGTAGCGAATCGTGCAGATATAAATGAATACGATGCACCCGAATCAAAAAATACTGATGCTGAAAAAGAGTTAACGAGAATGGTACCTGCCAGTACCTCACCTGAAGCTAACTCTTCCTCCACGGTCAAAGCCATAGCCTGACCTTGCCTTCTTGGTGCTGGCCCCTTCTGCTGGTGACCTGTCTGCCTGTTCTAAATTTGAGTTTGGACATACTGTTGAGCCTGAGGCGGCAACGGCCTCGGAGGCTGGTACTACTGCTGCACTGGTGCTGGACCCCTATCCGATGAACTGGTTAGGTTTGATGACGATGAACTCGCTCTATTCGGACAGGACCCTATCTTGTGATCCGGTGCCCCACAAGCCAAGCATAATCCATGTGCTCTGCGACACTCTGATACTACATATCCTGGCTTTCCACAATGAGTGCAGCCCATTGCTGAAGACTGCTTCTGCTTCTGTTGCTGAGGATACGACGGCATCGAGTGCTGAACCGACGAAACTATGGTCGCCTGCCTAGGAGCTCCAATAGTCAAAGCCCTAACTGCCGAGACAGGTGCTGAAGACTGGGACGTCTACCCATGAGACCTCTTCCGTCCTCCGCTTTTTTCTATAATCCTCTGTGAGGTATACTCATGCCTTTTCGCTGCTCGCAAGACGACATCAAACGTCTGGTGTTCAAACTGCTCTATGGCTATAATGATCTCTAGGTGGAGCCCCTGTTGGAATCGCTGGGCTCGATCCAATTTGGTTGCCACCAAGGTGGAAGCAAACCGACTGAGTCTAGCAAACTCGGCCACATATCCATCGACCGTCCTGCCCATCTGCTTAAGATTGGTGAATCTCGTCTGTAGATCATACCGAGCTACTGCGTCGAAGTACTTGGTCTGGAACTTATTGCTGAACACCACCCATGAGACAGGCGTCGGTAATCCAACTGCTAGCATTGCCCACCAGCTGCGGGCTAAGTCCAATAACTGCAGGCGCACAACGACCACCTTCTCATCCTTGGGAATCCTAGCTGCTTCCAGGATAACCTCTGTGTCCTAAAGCCATGCATCAGCAGCAATAGCATCTTCAGTGCCATCAAAGAAAGGAGGGTTCAAATGTTTGAAGCTGTTGGCCGCGTTGTTCCCTTGGTAACCAACCCTGCCCATGGCATCTTGTACTGTCTGGTGCAGGATATCGCCCCGACGATCTTGAGATGCAAGAAATTTTCTAATGAGACCCACCAGGGTTCCATTGTCGGGCTCTGCAGGCTGGACGGGCTGAACTGGTGGCTCTTGACCCCCGGTAGGCATGACTCTGGAGGCTACTCCTGAATGCTGGGCTTGGTCTCCAGGTTGCTGTTGGTTCACTAGAGGCCGTGTCATGCCCCAGAACCAGAATACTGGAGAGCGGGGGACAGACACAGCCAGCTACGTATATTGAAGTGAATCCCACCTCGCAATACGGTCACGACTGTCTAGATGCATGAGGGTTTACTACAAGCCAATAGTCTCTTAGGGTCAAGAACAAGTCTAGTGTCTCAATCTTAAGTAAGCAAGTAAATATAACAAGATGGTAGATCATCAGACATACAAAGTAAGGCGTCCCAAACATTATCTATTCAGATGATCATGAAGCTAGTCATACAAAATGCGAAGACTAGCAAGAGTTTAAGTCATACATGATCAATCCTAGGATTTGTCAATCATGTTACAGCCCTTAGGCAGACAGGAATGTAAATTCAACACGAGCTAACACTTGCTCGGCGGCTAAACGCCTCAAAAGAATAATTTACAACAGAGTGGGAGAGCAAAATAAAACCCACTCGTTGCCAGGGTTGCGCCTAGTGCTCACCATCTGGCTGGAAGGCTGGAAGATCCTCGGGTGCTACTCCAAAATCTGGCCACACAAAACCAGCTGGGTCAGACCCCAGAAAGAGCAAGTTCCACAAGGGAGGCTTCACTTAAGAACTAAAACCAGCATATTAGCACATGAGACATAAAAGATAATAAATGACATGAGTTAGAGAAGACAAGGTGATAAACGATAAGACAACTAAGGGACTATTCTGGTAGCCAAGTTACAACCCGTAAACCAAATAAGGACCGGGGTTGTAACCCTTCACCTGAATAGAGCTTAGTCTCCAACCAATTATCGATAAGAGTAAAGCATAACAGTAATGTGCAGAAATAACCATGTAAAGGTCTTGCCTAGATAAGACTAGACGGGACTCCATCTATCAATCACGGCCAAGCAATGAGTACGACTTGATACTTTAGCTAACTAGGGTTATCATAAGCCGAATTACTAACAAAACGCACTGAGATGTTCCAACAGCCACAAGCCCTGCAGTCTTAATCTAGGTTATCCGGTCACAAGTTGAGAAAGTTGGATTAGGTGACTTGGGGTTGCAACACATGACAGTGTACTGGAAATGTGCCCTACTCGACGGTAGGCTACAGGTCCAATTAGAGCGCCTAGATAACGGGACTGTCTGTAGCTGGAAAATCTCTTCACGAACGACATGATCAAACTAGTCTTTATCCTAGTTAGATTCAGTATGATTCCCTGACTGTGGTAACCAGGAATTCATGTCCTAAACATGATGCAAGACGTGACATGTAGCTTATACAAGCACAAACACCCACGGTGTCAAGACAAAAGTTACTCAGCAAGTCAAGATAGCCGTCACAACAACATATCGATATTATCATGTTAGGTTTACTTATCAAGAGTGCGCCACGATGGGCCACTATCATGTATTATTATGTCAAGGGTGCTTGTCAAGAGTGCGCCACGACAGGCCACTATCATGTCATGTTACTTGTTACTGGTTAAGAGTGCGCCTTAACAGGCCACTATCGTGTTCTATCCTTACATTATCATGAATGAAAGAAACTTGCGTAAAATAGTTAGTAACATATTATTGAAGCTAAGGAAAAGATCTACAATTTTTATGTTGGGAGTTGAGAAAAATTCTGGCCACAATTTAGCCAAATAGGAATTAAAACAGCCAAAAATAGCCAAAATAGGCCCTATGCTACATTTTGCGGCACTATACAGCCTTCTGCGGTACTATGCGGCACTATGTAGCCTTCTGCGACACTATGCGGTAATATTCATTCCATACGGCTGCGGCACTATTCATTCCTGCAGCTGCGGCACTATTCATTCCATGCGGCTTCAACACTATTCATGCGTTACTATTCATTCCATGCGGCTGCGGTACTATTCATTCCTGCGGCTGCGGCACTATTCATGTGGCACTATTCATCTATGCGGCTGCGGTACTATTAATCTATGCGACTGCGGCACTATTCATTCATGCGGCTGCGGTACTATTCATGCGGCACTATTTATTCCATGCGGCTGTGGTACTATTCATTTCTGCGGCTGTGGCACTATTCATCGCCCTGCCAAATTCAGCACAGATGAACTAAAAAATGCTTAAATTTTATTTTGGCCATAACTTTCTCAAAACAAATCGAAATCTAACTTTTTAAAGGTCCATTTTGGGTAAAATTGAATTCTTTACAACATAAAACAATCAAAACATGAAAATAATAACGTTTGGTAGATCAAAACCCAAGAAAATTGAAAATGCAACCAACTTAGATCTACAAGAAATAAACCAAGGAAATTAAAAATGCCAAGTAAATTAGGCACATTATTTACATATCAAGAGATGAAAGTAAATTAGGCCCCATGTGTACTATCAACTTCATCACTCTTAATCATTTATTATTTTCCCAAGAAAAGAAATTTCTCGATTATAGACGAACCCTAACATTTGCACATATAAAAGTGAAAATAATAACGTTTGAATTCTCTACAACATAAAACAATCATTTAAGTTAGAGACATTGCAACATGGAAATCTTAGATGTAAACTTAAGGCACATTATTTACATATCAAGAGATGAAAGTAAATTAGGCCTCATGTGTACTATCAACTTCATCACTCTTAATCATTTATTGTTTTCCCAAGAAAAGAAATTTCTCGATTATAGACGAACCCTAACATTTGCACATATAAAAGTGAAAATAATAACATATAAAAGTGAAAATAATAACGTTTGAATTCTCTACAACATTTGCAAGAAAAGAAACTTCATCACTCTAAATTGAATTCTATACAACATAAAACAATCAAAACTTGAAAATAATAACGTTTGGTAGATCAAAACCCAAGAAAACCGAAAATGCAACCAACTTAGATCTACAAGAAATAAACTAAGGAAATTAAAAATGCCAAGTACTAAAGTGTCTTAGAATCTCGTGAGTAAGACAATGGAATAACAAAAATGGAGTTCCTCCATGAAGCAAGTTGCACTTGCCTAGGACTTGGTAGGTGGGAGGAGTAAATGAAGAAGATGAAGAAATAAATGAAGAAGTGAATGAAGAGAGAGAGAGAGAGAAAGAGTTGGGTTATATATCAACCCTCTCTATCTCAAACCAAGCCAAGCCAAGTCAAATCGAACCAAACCAATCAAATAAACCAAGTCAAGATTAAACCAAGACTAGGCTAAGCAAAACAAGTCTAACTACGGTCCACCTGATAAATTCCAGAAATCTCGTATACGTATACGTATACGAAAATATGTATAACGAAAAACGGGAGTGACAAACTCAAATCTGCATGTCTGAACCTTGTACCAAATTTAAACTACATCACATTTGGGAAGAAGATGGACTCTGACACACCATCAATTTCATGTGATTAGGAAGCAAAGAGTGCAAGTTGAGGGCATATATATTACAACCAATATAAGAAAATAGTTGAAGTGTTAAAATATAAAAGTTAGCTTATAACATAGTGCACACAGTTTCCACTCTTTTCTGATTCTTTGAATGTTAAAACAACAATAGAATATTTGTAAGCATAAATTAGAGACATTGCAACATGGAAATCTTAGATGTAAACTTAAGGCACATTATTTACATATCAAGAGATGAAAGTAAATTAGGCCTCATGTGTACTATCAACTTCATCACTCTTAATCATTTATTGTTTTCCTAAGAAAAGAAATTTCTCGATTATAGACGAACCCTAACATTTGCACATATAAAAGTGAACATGAAGAGGGGAAAAACTAAAGGACAGGGAAAAAAAATTCCTAACCATAACCATGGATCTTACATACATATCGAAAAATCCTACAAGAACAACCAAATCAAACTTAATTCGAACATAACAACCCTAATTCCCACTATAACAACAAGAATCGAAGAAGAAAATTAGGACAAAAGTTAATATTACCATGATGCGAAGTCGTTCTCAAGCTAGCTAGGGTTTAGGGAGAGGTCGATGTAGCATCATTCAGCGTCATACATGAAGGAGATAGGGCGGACGTGGAGGAGGTGGACAGTGTTGTCGGGCGGAGGTAAAGGTGGCGAAAGTTAGATAGAAGATGGAGTGGTAGCGAGCGTAGGAGGATTAGGGATGGGGGGAAATATTGGGGGAGGAACGAAAAGTTGGGGAAGAAGGGAATTAAAGCAATTTTCCACTTCCATACTTCACTTTTTTAGTCACCAGAACTATTTTCGTTATAAAAATATTAATCAAAATAAAAATATTTTTTAGTAACGTTTGAATAATTATTGTAACAGTCATTATCGTGACTATTTTGTAACGGTTATAACCGTTACGAATTGGAAATAACACCCAATTTTCCAGAAGAGGGTAATTTTGAAATTTTGTAATTATAATTATTATTTAATGATATTTATTCATATTATGATATTTAGTGATTTTTAATTATTTTTAAACTATTTAAATTCATGACTTGTAATTTTTGGTGTTTTGCTAGTGAACAGTAGAGACTGCCTACCCTAGAGCCTAGCCATGTGATTAGGGTATTTTTGACATTTTTAGGGCTATTTGGATTTATAATAATTTATTTGAATTTATGGGAATTTTTAGAATTTATTTTGGAATTGTTTGAATGAGGGTTGACTAGGTTGACTTTGACTAGCAATGACCTTGGTAGGCTAACCTAGAAGCTAATCCTAGTTGTGTTTGGACTTGGTTAGGTCATGTAACCCTAGTTAGACTAGAGTTGACCCATGGTATGGTTATTTGACTTAAGTTAGATTTAAGTCATAAGCCATGACTTGTGATTAAACCTTAAATCAATAACTAGCCTTAAAGCCCATAGGCCCACACCATGTACCCAAAACCTCACCCTAATCAGCCCATGGTAGCTAACCTAGGGTTCCATACCCTATTTAATGGCTCTTCCATTTGTTCTTGCCTCTTTTATTAATTCCTCCAAGTTTTTGAAGAAAGAGGTAAGAGCCATCTTCCCCAATCCATAACTTTTCCATTTTAACTCCTTTTTGGCTCAAACTACTTGCATTAGATTCTAATTGTCTCCCTCTTGCTGTTCATGGAGAGTATTCTTAGGCTTGGGGCAATTTGGAGAGTTTGGCTAACAAGGAGAAACCCCCCTTTTTGGAGCTTTTCATTAGAAATTGCACGTATAGGTAACTTCTTATTCCTTCCATAGAATTTCGTTTCCTTTGCATGATTAGGAAGCCCTAGGTGCCCTCTCTCTGTTGGTATAGGCATTGTTAGGGTTTGTGTCCAATACGTGTCCGTATCGGACACGTATCATGAATAGTGTGTATGTGTTTGATGAAATGTCTGTAAGGAATTTATTTCTAATTTTTGTGGAACCAATTGCGTGGAATGACAGATCTATATGTGTACATCATGTTTCGTATAGACTGAGCACAAATTTGAGTCGTGTCCGTGTCCAAAACGGACACGAACACGTCCGCAGCAGCCTTAGGGCAGTGCCCTGCTACTCGAGCCTTAGTTCTCCACTTATAGGACACGTGGACACTTGATTTTTGACACGAACCTTGGGGCAACGTCTGCGACCGTGCTCCCAAAATTTGGGAGCACCTCGTGGAGTGTGCGTGGCGCAATCGCCCCCGCACTGGCCGTGCGCTGTCGTGCGCACGCATGCACAGGCCCTGTGCATGCCCTGCACTTCGGGGGACACAGCACCCTGGACACGGCTCTTAGACACGTCAAACTTGGCATGTGTCTTGGGGCTGACACTGACACGGGGCTCCCCAAATTTTAGAGCCCCATGTGTCGTGTCGGACACGCACGAGCACGAGCACTGATTTGTGCACTGTGCGGGCGACTGCTAAATCGAGCACTGATACGCGTGTCCTGTGTCACGCATGCGTATGTTGGACACGTGGCAGGGTATCCTAGCCCTAGCCCTAGTCTAGGTTGACACTGGGACACGACCACATGGGTTGTGTCGTGTCATGTCGTGCGCACGGACACCGTGAACACGTGCACGACGATTGGTCTATTGGTGCACTATTTTCGTGTTTTATGTGATTGGACACGTTTGTGTCCACTTGGGTGGACACAAATTCGTGTGGGACACTTACACAATATACTTTCATGTTACCAACCTTTAAATCAACATTTTAATTTGAATTTGTAGATCAATTTTCCATTTTCCCTATTATCCTAAAAACTGTGAAACAGTCCTAATATATCCTATTTTCCAGAATTTGAAAATAAGTTTTAGCATCGATTTTTACCCAATTTAAATTGTTAAATGCATGTTATTAAAGCTCTAATATGTGCTCCTATGTGATTCCTAAGTGGGTGTCAAATTTGGGACTGTTTGGATGTGTTTTGGGTTTAAAAACTGGGAATGAAAATGTGGACTGAAAACTGAAATTCTTGTTAACTGTTTTCATTTTTTTCCTGTTAAATTGATGAATGATAGATATGCAAATGTGATTGTGTTGGTATGGAGTTTAGGGGGGATCCTTGATTTGATTTTGGTATATTGATTGGGGTCCCCCTGTCAAGTTTCAGTAGGCTGGAACTTATTCCCAGTTTTTTTTTCACTCACTTGCACACAGTTTTTACTCTCATACATAATCACTCTTAACATCACACTCACACACAAATTGATTTTTCCAGTTTTCTACTCATTGCACTCATTTACACACACACACATTATACATATACCCCCTTTGTATGTACATATATATATAGGGATTTCCTAATCTAATTACATATGTATATGCAATGTTAGACACACAACTCTAACCCTTTTACCCACTGTTGCCCTGTCATTCACTCACACATTCCTGTCACAACCTGAGACACTAAGCCACCTACACTACATTGTTTTTCTAATTTACATTAACACCCTCTTGACACTCATGAACACAATACACTCACACACATACACAGGATTCCTGTCACATCCCTATCTCTAATACAATCCTCACTCACACACAACCTGGGAATGGATTCCCTTTCCTTAACATTGACTGTTACTCCTATATACATGCTACTCACTGATTACCCATCCACTCATTTACTGTACACACATGAGACACATAGCCTATCCACATACACCCCCACCTAATGTTAACCACACACACACCTTGCTCACATGTTACACACACAAATGTGCACTCACTGTTTTCCTCTTGACACTCTCACTAACACTCACACATACACATTGCCACCACCACATCCCTTTCTATTTCTCCATGTGTACATATCGTGTAATATATATGTATATAGACAATATATGTATAAATAGGTACCCTATATATTATAATATGTGTGTATTATATTAATTAGATATATGTGTTAATATGTGTTTATGTAGTATGTGGTTTGGTATAGGCATGACATTGCCTATGGGGGTATACCTATGGCTCATAGCCTAGGTATGTGGTTTGAATGCCAGCAAGTGTCTGGTTGGTTTGTATAGCCTATATTTGATGTGTGCTTGCTAGGATAGCCTTGGTTAGGCTTAGTAAGACTTGTCTGGGTTAGTTTGACCTAGTTTGACTAGTGCAGTTGACTAGAGTTGACCAAGGGTTGACTATTAGTCTAGTTTGACCTAGACAGCATGCAGATGCATTGTAGATTACTATTATCATCTCCTATATACATCTTGACTTGTGTTGCTCTAACTAGGAGTCAGGTATCTCATCTCGGACAGTATATTTACTTCAGACATTCAGATACGAGGCGAGTACATTCTCTGATCATTTCATAACTTGTTTAGAATTATTTCCTGTATTAAATTACTTTACTTGATACTGTCACGTTGGTCACACGGATTAGTACTATATGGATCCCTTCTTGAGATGTTATCCCTTCAGGGAGCATCGGGTACTCTATGTTCTGTGCGTTTCACTTACATAGCGTATCATATGCTTCTTTGGTTCTTTGATCACTTGTGACATATACCCATATGATCACAGAGTCTTCTCTGAATCCTTATTCCATTTATTGGGTCTATCAGAATCCCTATTTATGGGACTACTATGTATCACCCTTCGGGAGCTTATCACCCTTTGGGGGCACATCACCCTTTGGGGGCATATCACCCTTCGGGGGCTTATCACCCTTTGGGGGCACATCACCCTTCGGGGGCTTATCACCCTTTGGGGGCTTACCACCCTTCGGGGGCTGTTACATAGAATCATAACATAACCTGGTTGGATCCTTGTGTATTAGTTGGGGGTACGGGGGAGTATAAATAGCCATGTGAACAATTCCAAAGTAGAATAGCCATGTACGCCTCTTTAGTATAACCATGTACAAATCAAGCCGTTCACATGTCGACTTTGTGCTCTAAATCACTAGTCACTGGTAGCTCTCTACTTATAGTAGATATTTCTATTACAGTTCTCTCTTTGTTTACATACTGTATTTCCTTCAGTATCTATATCTTACTTTACTGCATGATTATATTTTCTAACTTGCTATGAACTGTTGAGATGTATTGTGCGCGCTCCCGTCCTGACTGGACCTGTTAAAAATTTTACAGAGGATGATGAGGAACCCTGCACCCCATACTTTGGAGCTTGCCTAGATGACACTCGCGACCTGGACCCCTGGAGAGGTTCAGGCAGCTGCTGAGGATGATACCCCTAGCATAGAGTAGATAGCTTAGACTATTTCTTTTCATGTTTAGTTGTTGTCATTGTTTCAGAGTTGTATATTGTAGAGATGTTGAGACTTGTATTACATTTCTGTTGTACCTCAGTTGAGGATTTTCTTATCTATTTTATCGTGCCATATTCTGTCTCTAGATTGTGATTGAGTTGTACCTCTGTGTTGGTCTCCTTATGGAGAGTATTACATGTTAGTTAGTTATAGTTCATGACATAGAACAGCGTTCTACCGCCGACACTGCGGTGTAGGCTGGGCGTTGTTACGTTCTCGTACCCTCACAGTGGGTGCGGGTCGTGACAAAAAAGTGTTACGAATTGTATGTTTTGGTGTAGTGAATTTGTTGACAAGCAATTCAGTGAAAGACTTAAGCTAAATAGCTAAAGTAATGAAGTTTTTAAAGTCTTGGTAGCCAATGGAGAGAAGTTACAAAGCCAAGGCATGTGTCCAAATGTCTTGATTGACTGCCAAGGGAAGAAATTACAGGTGAATCTGCTCAAGTTACCTATCACAGGGTGTCAAGTTGTCTTGGGAGCTAATTGGCTGAGTACTCTGGGGGACATCATTTGGAATGTCAAGGACCTCACCATGAAGTTTCAACAAGGTGGACAAGTACAAGCTTTCAAAGGGTTGGGTACAGACAAGCATAGTCTGTCTGAAGCAGACATGAAGGAGCTCAGGCAGAAATAATCAGTTCTACATTATCCAACTCTACTCTGTAGAGTGCCATACCACCACTACAGCAGTAGCTTTGAAGAATATCTAGTGCACCTGGAAAAAGTGTTCTGTAGGTTGGCAGAATTCAATTTGAAGATCAAGGAGAGCAAGTGCCATTTTGCGTTGCAGAGAATTGGGTACTTGGGGCATGTGATTTTTGAGGAAGGCATCCAAGTGGATACCACAAAGACTGAAGCAGTGGAGCACTGGCCAACTCCCACTACACAGAAAGGGCTCAGGGGGTTCATAGGCCTTACTGGCTACTACAAAAGATTCATTCAAGGTTATGGGGCAATAGCTGGTCCACTCACTGATCTACTAAAGAAGGATTGTTTTAAGGTGTGGGATCCAGGAATCCAAATCACTCTTCTATTGACCTTGGGGACAAGGTCAATTTAAGGGGGAGGGAGTTGATACGTGCCTATCATCAGGGCACAGTGCATTGTCCAGAGCAATGTCCAATTCCTGGCAGTTGGGCAGTTGGTTATTTCCAGCTCATAGCCTCAGATTCTAGCTCATCATTGGCTAGGCCAATCATAGCCTGCAATGACCAACAAATGTCACGTCAGCTCAAGTATATGCATGATATAAATAGCAGTATCAGTAAGAGAAGAGCATCAGAAGAATTTACCAAATTTTCTCAGTTTACTTACTTTTTCTCCTGCATTTTTTACATTCCATTGTATCCTGCACTTTAACTTCAATAAACCTTAGATTTCTCTCCCAATTTCTCTTAAAATCAGCTAACAATCAATATGTGATGATAATTCTTGGGAGGAAGTCGAGCATTTACATGTCAGGAGCTCAAGATCCCAACATGCTTCAATCAAAAGTTAGAGCCATATTTTTCTTTGACCACAGGTTTTTGCCAACTATGTCCATATGCCATATTTGGTGTTAAAAATATTATATCGTATTTCAAATCTTCGGTGTCACGGAAGAACAGAGCCAAGATCCCACTTCCCATAAGCGGGGGGTAGTCATTTTGGGTGACTTTACATTCTTGGTAAAGTAGCCATTTTTCCTTGGCCGCCAAGAGTAGTGTCAACCTAACCTACTCTTTATTATTCTCGTTGAGTTTTAACAAAGCAAAGTCCTGCTAGCAATTATATCATGCTACCAAGTATATCCACTCCTGAGACGACCATAGGTGGATGATCGGATCCACTCATTTTAGATGTGTTGTATATGGAACATGTTCATTTACAGAGTGCTACGAGTATCGAGAGGCTCAGGAGGACTTGAAGCAACGATACGGGGCTCAAAATAGCCAATGTATATCAAAAGGGCATAGTGATGGCGTACTAGTAAAGTGCATTTTTATTCCAACAAATTTTTGGCACAATTGTGTGCTCACTAAGAAAGCCCATTTTATATCACCACATACCTTTAGTATGTTGTTGGCTTGGGTACGGACTAAAATAGGAACAATTCGAATTTAAGGATCTAGCTTCGATGATTTAGTTGCCAATGACTCTGGAAAGGTCATGGAGCCTATTTAAGGGTCTCCTTGGTCCCTAGCCAGGGCTAGTTGAATTGAAAGAAAAATGAGGCTTGTGACCAGAAAGGAAGTCATCAAGACAAAGAAGGAAATAGCTTATTGGAGATCTCGTAAGGAAATACTTTTGTATTACGATATTATGTGTGTAATCCTTGTAAGGTTCTTATTAATTCAATAAAATTATTTCTTTTTTTATCCCGTGGAGTAGGTAGAGCCTGGTCAAACACGTTAAATATTGCGTGTGTTTGTTCTTATACTTTTTTTTATACCTATTATTTGATTACTTGTGCCATTTTATACTCGTTGCCATAAGGTTATTGTTTATCGTTTTTATCGCATCCAGGATAATATGATGTAGCATCTTAATCGAATGATGATGCCATATTTTTCCTTGTTTTAAGACGAAAGAGAATTCTAAGGTTTCCCAAAAAGATAAAAACTTGATATATATCTGAATACCAATCAAATTTGGCTTGTCCGGCCATTTCATAGATAAACTTAATCTCAAACTAAGGTTTTGATTTTTTTTTCCCTCGAAAAGACAAGAGAAGGAAGAAAGAAGATGAAAATCTGAGGTCCCTACAGTGCAAGCTTTGATACATGCAGAGATTTGGACAGAAGAATTAGGCTTCAAAGAAAAAGAGAGTGTGTGTGTATGAGAGAGAAGATGGAAATCCAAGGTCCCTACAAAGCAAGCTCTGATACCATAGAGATATGGAGAGAAGAATTAGGGTTAGAAGGAGAAAATGATTAGAGATTGGAAGAGGTGAATGAGGAAAAAATAAGAGGAAAAAAATCTCTTATTGATTGACAATAAAAAAAATAAAAATAAAAATATATATATATATATATATATATATATATATATATATATATATATATATATATATATTTGAAGCAATGGATAATTATGGCGAACTCGCATCCACTGAAGCTCAAACTCCCGACCACTTGGGCCGAAAAATATATATTTGAAGCAATGGATAATCGTGGCGAACTCGCCTCCACTGAAGCTCAAACCTCCGACCACTTGGGCCGCATGCATCTCTCTTAACCACTAGGCTAGAGGTCATTTGCGTGCATATATATATATATATATATATATATATATATATATATATATATATATATATATATATATATATATATAGAGAGAGAGAGAGAGAGAGAGAGAGAGAGAGAGGCGGATCAAAAGCCCCCTTAGAAAATCCCCTAAAAATCTCCCACTCTCAGCCGTAATTTAATGTTAATATTAATGTTAATATTAACATTAAATACTAAAATTAACATTAAACTTAATATTAAAATTAATATTAACATTAACATTAACATTAATATTAACATTAATATAAAAATAAAAATAAATATTAATATTAACATTAACTTTAACATTAATATTAACATTAACATTAATATTAACATTAATATTAACATTAAATTACGGATGAGAGTGAGGGATTTTTTAGGGAGTTTTCTAAGAGGGGCTTTTGATCCGCTCCATATATATATATATATATATATATATATATATAGAAAAATTCTACAATACATTCACCCATTTTGGATGTATCGATACATCTGAAATTTGGACCGTTGGATGTTAATCCAACGGTTTAGATTAAATTCAGATAAAATAATGCATGAGACATCATTTAATGTTGTTTTTGACTTTTGACCTCTTGTTAACTTGCTATAGCAGGTCATTCTTCAATGCAATTTTTCAATGAACACCCTAAATTAACTCATATTTACTTTCTCTTTCGTCCAGGTAATTTAATATTTTTTGCAACTACGTATATAAAACAATAATTGTGTGTCGGCCGGAAAGGAAGGACACAGTATGTCCAGGTCTGTAGGCTATATAGACGACGACACCACCGCCGCTGGCGATCTAGATGGTGACACCGATGACGAAATGGTACATTTTGGACGGAGAATGGTGCATTTAGGAAGGAGAATGGTACATTTAGGATAGAGAATGGTACATTTAGGACGGAGAATGGTACATTTAGGAAGCCGATAAAAGCTCGTTCTCTTAAATCTTTTCTTTGTGTAAATTAAATCCAAGGAGGACACAATCCCTAAGTACACAGTGTGTCCAGGTCTGTAGGCGATGTAAACGACACCACCGCTGTTGGCGATCTAGATGAGGACACCGACGACGAATGGTACATTTAGGACGGAGAATGGTACATTTAGGATGGAGAATGGTACATTTAGAACGGAGAATGATACATTTAGGAAGCCGATAAAAGCTCGTTCTCTCAAATCTCTTCTTTGTGTAAATTAAATTCAAGGATGACACAATCCCTAAGGACACAGTGTGTCCAGGTCTGTAGGCGATGTAGACGACACCACCGCTGCTGGCGATCTAGATGAGGACACCGACGAAGAATGGTATATTTAGGACGGAGAATGGTACATTTAGGACGGAGAATGGAGAATGGTACATTTAGAAAGGAGAATGGTACATTTAGGACGGAGAATGGTATATTTAGGACGGAGAATGGTACATTTAGGAAGCCGACAAAAGCTCGTTCTCTCAAATCTCTTCTTTGTGTAAATTAAATCCAAGGAGGACACAATCCCTAATTTTAGTTATTGCTTAGCAGAGTTTGCTTAGTTGTTGTAAAATTATGGTGTTGCTTCTGTGACACTTTCATCTTTAATCTCATGTTTTCTATGAATATGTGTTCTGTTTGATTTTGATTTAGTAATCTTTCCGTAATTAGTTTTTTTATTTCATCTAACAATTTAATATTTTTGTTATAAAGCTACAGGCCATGGTGGTGGTGGTGGAAGGAGAAACGGAGATGAAGAAGGAAAGAAGAAGAAGTTCTGGTTCGCGACGGACTTCGTCAAGTTCCTCAATCAAGCGAAATTAAACCTCTTATAGAGTTCCTTAATTAAAGTTGATCATGATAACCTTTTGTATTTTTCAAACGGCTAGTAGAATCTTTCTCGAGCCCTCCTCAATCAAACGGCTAGTAGATTGTTTGCTAGTCTCGAAATTTATCTGTCTTTCTATCTTTCTCACTTTTTGTACTTCTCTCTTGCTATATATACAATAGTTTTCTTGTTTCATAGTACTATTATTCATTCTGAAATACATAGAATAGTTTTCTGAAATATAATAGCTTTCTTGTTCTCAAGATGTCTACTCGTGTGGTGAGAAATATAGAAGACGTAGAAGATTGGTTGCCAGCTCCAAATGAAACCTTCATTTCGCGTATGTTGCGCAAGATTGAAGAACATCTGTCGACGATTTCAGCTGAAGTTGTAAAGACCAATTCTAAGCTTTGTTCATTAAAAATTGAACAGATGAATTTATCTCGGCGTTTTGAGAAGATTGAAGAATCTTCAGTTTTGAAGAAGGCATCTTCATCTGGAGCATTTAATAATGTGAAGGTGGTTTCCGTTGAATCTTCTTCCGATGAGGAGGACGTGGAGCTACAGTCTCGTAGTAAAGTATTGGACCGAATTCTCGTATTGTCCCCTACAGAAGAAACTGACTTTAGCAGTTCTTCTAAAAGAATGCGTAAAAATTTAGATCCGATCACACCATCGAAAAGTTTAACAAGGGGTTCAACCTCGAAGCCTAGCAATTGTACTAGTGGTTCTTCGAGTTATTACGACTATATTTTTGTCGATGATAGACCTGACGAGTAAGTAATATGAGTTTTGATTTAATTCCAACAGTTTTTTTTCTTCTAATTTATTCGTTTCTTTTCTTAGAGAAATAATATCATCTTGCAACAAAATCTATGTGTCTCGGTTTGAGATGAAGACCTTAGCTCCTTTAACGAGAATTAAAAATGGGGTATGTATAGATAGTATATTTCTTCTTAGATGCCATCTATGTTTACTTGGATTCCATCGCTGATATTTTTAATGATTTATTCAGATTGTAGGCATTGTCTCTGCTCTTTTTACCGCGGAAGAACGGAAAAGAACCTCCAATAAAGCTAATGTATGGTTTTTACCAATAAGGATATCGGTGAGTGAGCATTTTATTCTTCAATGCATATACATTAACAATTTTCTCGTTTGTTTGTCCTTCGTAATGTATTAGTTGATGTATATGTAGAAAGAAACGTTACCTCCATCCGACAAAAAGCTTCATAAAATATGGAAGTAGTACAAATATTTTCAAGATTATATGAGATCTTTAAGCACTTGTAACGAGGTATTAATGTATTTCTGTTTAAATATTAATCCTAATTTTCTGAAAATTTACTAATTTGTTTTACCTAATTAATCCTGATTCAGATATACATACCCATTCATTTGGACGAACACTATACTCTTGCAAGAGTTCTGGTTAAAAAAAGGACTGTTGAAATTTGGGACTCACTTGCATCTAAAGATGATCTGATTCAAAATAAAACAGTCGTAAAGGAAATAGTAAGCTCATATTCATCAATTTTTATGAATTGGGTACAAGATACGCGGTATACTAATACATATTGTATTCTGGTAATTGTAGCTTTCAAATTTGGATCTCTTTCTCGAAGAAGAGATTTTAAAGTTGAGAGATGCTAGGTTCAGCTTTTCTACTTTTGCAATAAAACGTCGTTCTTATGTTCCCCGCCAAGGCAATTCTGTTGATTGTGGGATTTTTGTAATTGTATTCATGAAAGACCGATGTAGTCTAGACTACCGTTCTCTCAATGTAAGTCTGAAAATATGTCGTCAAAAACTTACACTTTTTATAGCAATATTTTTGATGTTATGTTTGTTATATGCAGTTTGATACGGGAATGGAAAGACGCAAAGCTGCTGAATGGATTACAACTTCAGAGCACAATGAAGAGCTAAAAGAAGTCCAATCTGAAATGATTGATATGGAAGACGATGATTTTTTTTCTTCTTCTTTTATATCTAATGTATGGAAACCCCTAATGTATTATGTTCATTTGTTTTGTTGAGTTGTAATGACATTTTTGCCAAACGGCTTCGATTCTTTTTGATTAAGCAGAATCATTTTTGCCTTTTAAATTAATATAATTAAGCAGAAAGGAGTCTTTTACCCTTCCATCGAATGACATTTTTGCCCTTCTAATTAATTCAAAACACCCCCGAACCCTTTTATTACAAAAAAAATGGTTTCAATTCTTCCTCTTCTTCCATACTCCACTATGTACTCAAACCTAGGTCATTCTCCTCCAAAATCTTCAAATCTTTCTTCCCATTCGCAATCTTCACACCATGTCGGCATCAGCGGCAGAATCATCACCGATAGTATCACCAATTAGAGAAGATGCACCAGTTACAGAAAATCTAAAAGGGAAAGACGGAGAACAACCGAAATCCTATTCTAAGAAAGTTTCACAGAAGAAAAAAAAAGTTGCTAAACAAAAAGAAGTGCAAGAAGAAGTACAAACAGAAGGTATAACTTTGAGTTTATGTTCGCAAATTCTGTATATATTACACGGAGAATGACATTTTCTATCATAAAACGCATTTGAATGTCATTCTCCGTGTCATTTGAAATGGAGAATGACATTTTCTGTGTCATTTGAAACAGAGAATGACATTCTCTGTGTTAGTTTATACGAAGAATGTCATTTACAGTGTTAAAACCCATAAGAATGGTCATTCTCCGACCTAATTTTTTATTTTTTTGTTTTGTAGAAAAAAAATCTGTCAGGAATAAGGATTCAAGACTTTTTCGTTCTACCTTCAAGCCAATGCTAAATCTTATGGAGGAGGTCAATCAAGATGTTGGCCGTTTACCTGAGCCAGTTATTGATTCCTTGAAGAATACCGGTTTCTGGAATTTTGTCGAGATTTTCTACCAAAACAGAGTCCACGTCTCCGAATTGGCCAAGGTAACGGAAGGGCTTGAGAATTTAATTGCAAGTTACACAGAAGAAGAAGATAGCGTCGGGTGCTTTGAATTGAGTACCACTGTTAAAATCGTGCCATGCGTCGACCTTATGGCAGTCATCTTCGGTCTACCGCTGAATGAAGAAAGCAATAATGATGTTTTTTTTACAGAAGATTGATAAAGGAAAAACAACATCAGCCCACACCACCAGCATCATTGAGTCTGTGTAGAGATCACTTCACAAGATTGTTGGCTAATTCTAAGGGCAAACACGCAGAAGTCACGAATAAGGAAGTGAGAGACAACTTCTTTGAATTGTTACGACGGCTTCGTGGCGGAGATAACGCTGTTAATCCAGATGATTTGACCGAGCTAATAATCTTCCACTTGTGCCAAACAGTATTCTTCACAAAGTCTGGCGGTTCAAATTTGTCGTACAGATTCTTGGCCTTGGTAGACAGTGTAGGCGTCATCAACAATATATGCTGGCCAAGGTTAATCCTGGCATATGTAATGGATAGCATAAAGAGGAGTAGAAGCAAAATCGAATAGGGAGATTACTCAGTGGCTTTCCACAAATTGGAAGGTTGCATAATATACTTCCTCTATTGGTTTGCAGAACATAGTAAATTTGTGGAAAGGAAGTTCGTCCCAATTCCTGATTATCCAAGATTTTTCACATGGAATGGGTACGAAATCTCAAACTTCCTCAAGGCCGAATATCACAACAAAATGAGATCGAAGATGTTATTGGAAGATCTGGTTATACCTGTTGGGGAAGAAGAAGGGCACAAAGAAGATGAGCCACCTATAGAAGAAGTTGAAAAAGAGGGAGAGGAAGAACACCAAGAAGCAGGTGGGGATAATTTTGATGAACAACGGATACCACAGCATCATGAAATGGGTGTTGTGATGGACGACTCAGCAAAGGAATTGAAGGATTTGAGAAGACATCATTCTGATATTCTTGCACAGAATAAAGAACTCAAAAAACAGTTAAAAGAGATGGAGGCACAAGGAGCGCAGTTACGTGCAGCCAACCTTGAGAATGCCATACTCAAAGAAAAGCTGAAAGAGCCCGAGGCAGAAGAAGCGCAACAACGTGCAGTCAATGTTGTGATGGAGGGCTCTGTGCATGAACTGGAGGATTTGAGAAGACATCATTCTGATATTCTTACGCAGAATAAAGAACTCAAAGAAAAGTTAAAAGAGATGGAGGCACAAGGAGCGCAGTTACGTGCAGCCAATCTTGAGAATGCCAAACTCAAAGAAAAGCTGGAAGAGCTCGAGGCAGAAGAAGTGCAACAACGTGCAGTCAACGATGTGATGGAGGACACTGTGCATGAACTGGAGGATTTGAGAAAGCAAAATTTTGTTTTTATTGCAGATCTACATGCACAAGGTAAAATCTTTTCTATTTCAAATTTCTGATTTGTAATCTTTCAGGAGAATGGCTATTCTCCGTGGATTATAACACGGAGAATGGCATTCTCCGTGTTATTTGAAACGAATAATTGCTATTCTCTATCATTTTGATACTGGGAAGGTTATTCTCCGTGTAATTCCAAACGGAGAATGCTATTCTCCGTATTATATTACACGAAGAATGTCATTCTTCGTGTTAGATTCACATCATACATTTTATTGTTGTTTGTTTTATTTCAGTACGAACAACCGAGAAACTCAGAGAAAAAATAAAAGGCTCGTTGAGGAGAAAAGGGAGCGTCAAAATAAAGTTGAATCGTTCAATATTGAAGCCACTGAAGATGATGGAAAAATCGTTAATCTCAAAGCCATGGTTGTAGCATTGCAGCGTCAGAAGATTGAAGCAGCTGCTGAACTTGCTGCTCCAAAAGAAGCCAAAAGAAGAGGAGGATCGGGGGGAAAGAGGTTCAGAAAACCATCAGCTCCATTAGCCGTTGAAGATGTTACTCCCTTGGAAAAGAATACAGTTGGAGAGGCTAATAAAAAGCGGAAGATTAATGCCGCTCTGAAATCCGGAGGAGACGCCAAAATGGCTGAATTAAAGAAGAACCGTGTCATAGTAAGCGAATGTGATGAACTCTTACTTTGGAAAGATGCGGATGAAGAGCTGAAGAAGCAATACATCGACATCGTAATTCCCAAAAAGAAGTGTCCAGAGTATGTATTCTGAACCTTTTTTTCTTTTGTTTTTTCTAGACTTTTTTCACAATTATGTAATGAGAATCTATCTTTATTAATTTAATCTAAACTAAATTTATGTGCAGTGATATTGTATACTTATTTTTGCCGGAAGAGGATGAAAATGGAGTTTCAGTCCAGCTGTCAGCAATAGACCTGCAAGACATACTCAACTATGAAGACATGGAGGCTGGCATACTGAACCTAATAATAAGGAAGCTGAGAGAAATTTAAGGCATTAAAAGAAGGTGTGCCCCGTCTAGTTCAAAGGACGTACCATTGATCCAGAAGCAAAAGCCGGTGCCCCAATCACATAAGTGGTCTGCATTCATGATGGCCCACATATTAGTAAGAATTCAAACAGAAAATCTATATTCATGTGTACACCGATGAAAAATGACAGAAAAAAATTACTCATGATATTGTGTTTTGTTTTTGGGAAACAGACCATCGTTGAACATGCCAATGAACCAGACGCAAAATCCGGTACCCTTGAAGACTTCCAAACAGATGTAGTCGACTTCGTCATGGGTTTGAAGGACGACATAGAGTTACTATTCATCCTACTCTTTAATTTATCCATCAAACACTATACTCTGCTCACATTCAACTTTATCTCCTACGACTGGACACACTACAACTCCTTGAGGCAAACCACGTACGAAAAGTGCAAGGTGGATGCAGAATTAATGAAGAACACCTTAGAGCCTATCGTCAGGAGAAAAGTTGATATGATGAGGGAGAGATGCCCGGCGAAGATGGAGTATGAGAGCAAAGTACTGAATTGTTCTCCAAATTGCCCACAACAACGGACACCCAATTGCCTCTTGTACATGGCATATTATATGAATATGTTGACGACTACTTCCTTCGAAATACCGGAAGGAAATGGCGATGAAACTCACCAGAAGATTACAATGATGAGGTTGGTATGGGCTAAGAAGTTGCTTTCAAGCAAATATGTAACACGAACCAAGCAATGACATTGTAAAACAACAATATAATTATGTAATTGGACAAGGAACTTCTGTCTTTTATAAGCTCTGCTTTTATAATAAAATTATTTTTGAATTACATTTACATTGTCAAAACCACAAAAAGTTTAACTTTTATTTACATATGAAAGTCTGAACTACTACATAAAATCCTACAACCAAGAAAAAGTTGAATAAGATGGAGAATTTCATTCTCCGTATCATTTGAAGTGAACCAACAGGAAAGAGTCTTGCCAAGGCGGGGGATCGGTAGAGTCCATCTCCCGGATGAAGTAAATTCCTTTGTAAGGTGCTCTGCCTCAAGGAATTCCTTTGCAAGGTCCTTTGCTCTCAAGGAATTTCTTTGCTTCTGTTCCTGTGCCTCAAGGAATTCATCTTGCTCTTGCTCTGACGATGCACGATGAAGTGATTTGCCTCAAGGAGTCATCTAAAGGTTACTATGCTCTGACGAAACACGATGAAGTGATTTGCCTCAAGGAATTCCTTTGCCTTAAGGAGTTCCATTCCTTTGACGATGCACGATGAAGTGAATTCAGTTCATCGTGCATCGTCGAAGGAATAGAACGCCTTGAGGCAAAGGAATTCCTTGAGCCAAATCACTTCATCGTGCATCGTCAGAGCATAGAAACCGTTGGATGACTCCTTGAGGCAAATGACTTCATCGTGCATCGTCAGAGCAAGAGCAAGATGAATTTCGTGCATCGTCAGAGCAAATCACTTCATCGTCAACATGCCAAGGAGGAGCTTGAGATGGAGGAACTTCTTGAGGCAAAGGAATACCGTGCATAGTCCGAGCGAATCAACGTACGGGCGCTTCGACAGAGTGTGGGTTGGCAATCAATCCAAAGCTTCAGTCTTCTGAAGGACTTCACCACCTAAACTTCTTCGAATGAGGAGATCGACAACCAAGAGAAAAGCGTCTTGCCAATACGGGGGATCGGTAGAGTCCATCTCCACAAGAAAAGCTAAGTGAGACGAGAACAAACTCTCCCTACACTACTGCCATTTATAGGCAAGGAACAACTTGGACTCATGCGCCAAGTGGCAGTCACTTCGAATTCAATTCAATTAATTTGCATCAATACCAATGCATCTGCCCCTTCTCAAGTAAAGCTAAGTAAGACTAGAACAAACTCTCCCAACTTCTGCCATTTATTCGTAAGGAACAACTCGAACTCATGCGCCAAGTGGCAGTCATTTCGAATTATATTCAATTAATTTGCATTAATACCAATGCATATGTCCCTTCTCAAGTAAAGTTAAGTAAGACGAGAACAAACTCTTCCAACTACTGCCATTATATGCCATTAATACTAATGAATCTGCCCCTTCGAATTCTGCCAAGTGAACACCATTCTCCGTGTACTGATGCGCCCAATTGGAACGGAGAATGACATTTATATGCCATTAATATGCCATTAATATGTCATTAATACCAATGAATCTTTCATTTATATACCATTAATACCAATGAATTCTTCCATTTATATGCCATTAATACCAATGAATCTGTCCCTTCGGATTATATTCTCCGTTTTATTTGGAACGGAGAATGGCATTCTCTGTTTACTTGAAACGGAGAATAACTTTCCCGTTTAAATTAAAACGTTTGAGGATTCTATTCACCTTTTATTTCGGAACGGATAATAACATTCTCCGTCTGTCTTGAAACGGAGAATAACATTCCCAGTGGTAAAACACATTAAAATGTTCATTCTCTATTTTTATTTAAACGGAGAATGACGTTCTCCGCGTCTTTTGAAACGGAGAATATTATTCTCCGTTTATTTTGAAAAAGAGAATGAAGATGAGCTTGATGAGAATATGACGAGGTTGGTATAGGCTAAGAATTAATGATGAAGTTGGTATGGGCTAAAAATTTGCTTTCAAGAGAATATGTAACACAACCAACCTAGCAATGACATTGTAAAACAATAACGTAATTATGTAATTGGGCAAGGAACTTCTGTGTTTTATAATGTCTGCTCTGCTCTGTTTTTTATAATAAAATTATTTTTGAGTTACATTTATATTGTGAAAACCAAGCTAAGTTTGACTTTTATTTATATATGAAAGTCTGAACTACTACACAAAATTCTACTAACAAGAAAAAGTTGAATTTGAGCTGCGTGCGGACATTGTCAGAGCAAATCACTTCATCGTGCATCGTCAGAGCAAAGGACCTGCAAAGGAATTCACTTCATCTTGTATTCTTTCGAGCAATGGAATGCCCTGAGGAAAAGGAATTCCTTGAGGCAAATTACTTCGTCGTGCATCGTCGGACGAATGGAACACATTGAACAAAGGAACACCTTGCGGCAAAGGAACACCGTGTATAGTCTGAGCGAATCAACGTGCAGACGCTTCGACAGAGCGTGGGTTGGCAATAAATCCAAACCCAGGGGCTCTTCCAGAAACCAACATCATGGCACACAGTCGATGAAGTACACTAAAACAGACAGCCCAAGGCGGGGGATCGATAGAGTCCATCTCCAGGATGAAATGAATTCCATTGCAAGGTGCTCTGCCTCAAGTAATTCCTTTGCAAGGTCCTTTGCTCTTAAGCAATTCCTTTGCTTCTGTTCCTGTGCCTAAAGGAATTCATCTTGCTCTTCCTCTGACGATGCACGATGAAGTGATTTGCCTCAAGGAGTCATCCAACGGTTCCTATGCTCTGACGATGTACGATAAAGTAATTTGCCTCAAGGTGTTTCATTGCTCCGACGATGCACGATGAAGTGAATTCACTTCATCGTGCATTGTCGGAGCAATGAAACACCTTGAGGCAAATGAATTCCTTGAGGCAAATTACTTTATCGTACATCGTCAGAGCATAGGAACCGTTGGATGACTCCTTGAGGCAAATCACTTCATTGTGTATCGTCCGAGCAAAGGAACTCACTGAGGCAAAGGAGTTCCTGTGGCTCTTCCAGCATTACAAAAACTGGAATGCAATTAAGGAGTCAAAGGAACTCCTTTAGTGCCAAGGAATTCCTTGAGAGCAAAGGACCTTGCAAAGAAATTCCTTGAGGCAAAGGACTTGCAAAGGAATTCACTTCGTCGTGCATCGTCGGAGCAATGGAACACCTTGAACAAAGGAACTCCTTGTGGCAAAGGAACACCGTGCATAGTTCGAACGAATCGACGTACGGGTGCTTCGACAGAGTATGGGTTGGCAATCAACCCAAACCCCGGGGCTCTTTCAGAAACCAACATCATGGCACACAGTCGATGAAGTACAAAAACACGGACAGTCCATTAGGCACATCTCAGTCTTCTGAAGGACTTCACCACCAAAGCTTCTTCGAACGAGGAGATCGACAACCAAGAAAAAAGGGTCTTGCCAAGGCAGAGGATCGGTAGAGTCCATCTCTACAAGAAAAGCTAAGTGAGACGAGAATAAACTCTCCCTACACTACTGCCATTAATAGGCAAGGAACAACTCGGACTCATGCGCCAAGTGGCAGCCACTTCGAATTCAATTCAATTAATTTGTATCAATACCTATGCATCTGCCCCTTCTCAAGTAAAGCTAAGTAAGACGAGAACAAACTCTCCCAACTACTGTCATTTATATGCCATTAATACCAATGAATCTGCCCCTTCGAATTCTGCCAACTCTGAGGGTTTCAATTTTACTCAAATATTAATCAAATATTCGAAAATTAATACCAATGAATATGTCCCTTCTCAATTTTTTGAGTATAGAACGGCTCATTACAAAAAAAAATATTCAAAAATTTAATCAAATATTCAAAAATGGAAATATTGAGATTAGAAACTTCACATTCTTAAATATGTTGTCAAATTTTATTAATTAATTATGTTTCCACCGCATTTTTTGTGCCATTTAAACGGAGTATGGCATTACAAGAGTTAAAATGAAAGAAAATGCTATTCTTCGTGTTTTATTAAACGGAGAATAGCATTCTCCATTTCCAATTACACGGAGAATAGCATTCCCAGTGTTAAAACGATTGAGGATTCTATTTGCCGTTTAATTTGGAACGGAGAATGGCATTCTCTGTCTAACTTGAAATGGAGAATAACATTTCCAGTGTTAAAAATACATTAGAATATTCATTCTCCGTTATAATTTAAACGGAGAATGATATTCTCCGTGTCATTTGAAATGGAGAATGCTATTCTCTGTTTTGAATTACACGGAGAATGTCGTTCCCAGTATTAAAATGCTTGAGTATTAAAACGATTTAGAATGTGAGCATCTTCCCCTTCAAAATGACTTTTATACATATAAAAAAGATGAAGTAAAAAAGTTGTCTTGTAAGTTGAATAAATGCATTTTTATCTAATTGTCTTCTCAAACTTTTGCATTGGAGAACATATTTTTTTATCTAATTGTCTTGTGTGAATGACATCTAGCCACGTAGGAAATATATTGTCTTAATTCAACGACGTTTCATTTGATTCCATTTGCTCTTTGTCGCTATTTCGCTTTCGTACTTTACAATTACGAAAATCGTGACCCAATTTTTTACAAACTCTACAAGTTTAGGCTTCGGGATAGTCTGACTTACTGTAGGCTGGCTTGATTTCCCTTGAGAAGGCCTTCCTTTTGTTGCTACCGAATTTGGCTCTTTTAAAGCTTCATGCACTCCATAAACTACATCAGCTACCATTTGTTCTTCTTCACCAATATCGGTCACCATTTCTTTCAACTCCATCAGAACAGATGACATCAACTCCGTTCCCCTCTCTTGAATTTTGCTTGATTTTTTACAATAGTATGTAAATAGATTAACTTGTTCATTAATACCACCATACCTTCTGCTCTCAATACTGTCTGGGTGGATGAATCTTCTTTCTGCGCCAGGTCCGGAGAGATAACTCTCTTTGCAATCCTTGAGCCAACGAGATTTTATCAAGTTTTTTAGAATATCTCCAATTTGCAATCTCATTCATTGCTGAAAAAATATGCCTACAAGGAATCTCCTTGGTCTCCATCCACAAGTATTCACAATTTATGATGTTGTCGGCCGGATCAAATGTAACCTTCCGGTTGACACTGTTTAGCGACATATACTTTTGGATAGTGCAAACTTCTGCCTCTCTTATGATGTGATGATGGAGAACAGTATATGCATCAGAACGTGTGATTTCCTTCCTTACCTCTATAAACACCGTTTTAGTGTAAATTGCGGTAAATTTATCTTCTATTATGCCCATGCTAGTTTTGTTCACAACTGGTGTTGAGAGTTTATCAGTGACATGCTTACTCATCTGGCCGTAACGTAAGGCCGCCAAACTGAAGTCACAATTTTGAAGGGCCTTCCATAGTGGCAGCTTCTTATTCAAAAATCTTTTCAGAAATGCGTTCATTGATTCACATCTATTTGTTGCAGTAGATCCGCCAAAATAATTTCTACGTAGGAATGTGTCCGCCCATCGCTGCCTCGTTCTGTACAATGCAGTGGTCCACTCATTGTTCTATACATTATAATTCGTTAGCATCTGCTGCCAACGGTTTTCAAATTCTTCGACTGAATAGTACCTGTTTAGAAAACATGGACAATAACTAAAGTTGTAATATTGTAACAACAACATACTTCAAAGTAAAGTAGCAAGTGTGCGATGTACCTTTTAATCAGAAGACTCAATTTATTGTGAAAATCCTCTCGGTGTACATGTTTGGCAACATTGTTTAGGATATGACATGAGCACGTTCGATGAACTACGCTGGGCATTAAATCATCAATTGCTTTATTCATGGATCTGCAACCATCCGTGAGAACTGTCACTGGTAATTTGCCATTCATACACTCTTGGAATTTTTCTAAAACCCAAGAATATGTCTTTGCAGTCTCATTATGGATCATTGCAAAACCAAACACATAAGTCATTGCATGATTGTTTGTACACACTAGAACCACCAACGGTATTTGACTTCTATTTATTTTATATGTAGAGTCAAATGCTAGTGAATCTCCAAATAATTCGTAATCGAATCGACAAGCACCGTCAGCCCAAAAGAGATGGGTCAATCTGGAATCTTCGTCTACCTTGTACGCGTAGAAGAAATCTGGGTCAATGCCCTCCTTAGATTGAAGAAATGTAAGTGTTGTCGTAGCATCAACATCGTCTAGTGCTCTACTATCTTGAGCTAGAGCGTTGTATAAATTATTTTTCGTCCATCCAACCTTATCCCAGCCACCTTTCCTGTGGACAATTAAATTCTATATCGCTCCAGTCCCCATCCCTGATTGCTTCTTAATCTTAAGTTTTTCCAACTCTGTGGGTGATATCTTACGATGGGATCTCAAAAAAACTGATTCATAATCATTCGCCAGGCTATGGTTGTGAAGTACATAAAATTTTTTGACGACCCACATCTTTGTAGAATCGTTGTACCCAATACGGAAAATTGCTTTACAACAACTTCTGCTTTCACTTCTTGGCTCACGAACCCTGTTAGGAGCTTCCTTGTATTTCTTGTGTCTGAATCCCGCATTCGAACAACACCAACTACGGACCATCACCATCCCAGACTTGTTTTTCTTTACCTCGTTCTTTCTAATACTGAAACCATATGCTTTTGATTATATCCGGTAGAATATCTCTGCTTCTTCAATAGAGTTAAATTGTAGGCCAACAATATCTTCTTCTAAGAGTTGTTTTGGATCTTTGTTAATGTTGGCAGACTGCAATATTTTTTTCATCGTCGCTGCATCGAAATCCAATGGAGATTCACCGTCGTCCCTAAGAACGGAATAAAACAAAATAAATATGAAAAATAAATGTAAAAATATAATACATTTCTTAAATCCATTAGAAAGGGTGATGCGAAATAATATTTCGTTGTTTGCGTTGATGTCGTCGTCATCGTTATGATGCATTCTTTCGGTGTTTTCTTCATCTTGTTCTTTACTGTCTCCTAAGTTAACAGCTTCCAAACTTTGCTCATCATCCAAATTATCTGACACTCCTTTTGAAAGGAAGCTTTCTTCATCGACTAAATCTTCCACACAACGATCAGTTTCTCCATGTGACGTCGACATTGAAGAAAATAGAGTGTGTTAGAAACCAGCAGAAGAAACGAAGGACAAGAAACAATACAAGAAGAAAGAGTAATGCTATTCGTACCTCCAAATTGTCCTCTAATATATAGCCCTCCCATCTGATGTGGCATGTTAAATAATAGTGTGTGTCATCTGACATGACTGATGACATGGCAAATTTTAATCCAAAAAATTAACTACCCAATTTTCTCCATAATAATTTAACGTTAATATCAATGTTAATTTAATGTTAATATTAATTTATGTTAATATTAATGTTAATGTTAATGTTAATATTAATAATTGTTAATGTTAACGATAATATTAATTTTAATGTTAATATTAATGTTAATGTTAACATTAACTTTAATGTTAATTTTTATTTTTAAAAAAAGTTACCACGTCAGCTGCCCGATCAACATATCACGTCAGCTGCCACGAAAGGATGGACAGCTTGAAAGTGCAATTTGGAGGTACAAAAAGCAATATTCAGAAAGAAACAACTTCCAGCAAGGTAACAACACAACCTTTTCGTCTTCCTTATACCTCCGCCACGTGGCCTTCTTTTGATGGCTCATGAAAAATCTTGAGTGATTCTAGGAGCAAGCATAATTTTAAGGAAACAACTTCCAACAATACAACTTTCTCGTCTTCTGGGTACATGTATTATTAAATTGTGTAGCTAATAACGCATGAGGAAGCATGCAACAGCATTCTCCACGTGGCCCTCTTCTGTAGGATAACGCATGTAGCAGCATTTAATGCTACGTAATCCTATTGTCTTGTTATGTGTTGTGTATCCTATGTGGCATGAGGCAGAAGACAATATCTTGCATAGGCGGCAAGATTATATTCACAAATGACAATAAGTTTAAAAAGTCATCTCCAATGCAAAAAAGTATTGAGAAGACAATACAAAGTAATTTTTTACAACTTCCAAGACAACTTTTACTCTTCTAATGATATGGTATCAGTGTTTATTATTAAATTGTGTAGGATAACGCATGCAGCAGCATTTAATGCTACGGGATCTGTTGTGTAAAAAATACAACCTGTGAGAGAGAACCCGAGAGAGAGAGAGAGAGAGAAAGAGAGAGTGTGGGAGATGGTATAAAGAGAAAGGATCGAGCTTGACTATATTTTAAACTTAAAATTCAATTTTTGGTTTTCATTACTAATAACTAGTTCGCACGTACGAGTTTAGACGAACACTAACCGAGCCCCGAGCAACGTGACATCAACGAGCTAGGTTCTAATACCGTGGCATTCCTGTTAATTTAAAATTTACAATATTATAGAAACTAATATTAATACTAAAATTTAAAATAGTTTTTGATTTAACATTTACTTCAAACTAGTTAAAGTTAAAATTGCATTCTTTTTTATTTAAAATGTAATTGGAACTACAATTAATATTAACATTCGCTTGTCCCGTAGTTTAAATCATATTTCACTGCTTCTTGCTTAAGTCTATGCACCTAAAGAACTTGATTGTTCAAGTCGAACGCGTGTACAGCACGTTCCCTCGATGCAAGGCTTGACGTAGCCCTTACTTATCAAGTCGTTGCACGAACACATTAGAAAAGAGTTTTGTTGGGCTATCGAAGTATAGCAAGCACCGTCCCGTGTCACGTGCATTTGTTAAGCAGTGAAAGGGTGTGAAGACCACAGGCAATGTCATGCCATCACGGACTATAGCTGGGTTAGACGACGACCCTTTTGCGGTGGGCCGAATCGGTCCCTTGGCCTAGGAATGGTTTGGTTGAAGGAGCAATACACAATAATAGACTGCCATATTGGCAGGATTATTTTTGGTATTCCCAGTGAGGCAAAGTTTTCATTTTCCGGTGAGGCGGAGTTTTTACCATCGACTTGATTCCAGGGACGGCACCAGTATCGGAGAGAGTCTACAGGATGTCACTACAACAAAAAATTCTTTTAATGACGGCTAAAAAGCGTCATTAATGACAAACCATGACGTTTTTTTTAAAGCAAGCGTTATGAAAACGGGTGTTATAAATATTTTTTTTAAAGCGTTATAAAAAAGCGTTATGGATAGTTTCTATAAAAGCGTTATGGATAGTTAATATATATGCACAATTCAGGACATTTTTAAAACGTTATGAATAGATAATATATATAGGCTCAATCTAGCACATTTATAAAACTTTATACTATTCAAATTAGCATATTTATAATGCTCTATACTGCACATTATATATTACATTCCAAAAACTTAACATTATATATCACCATCTTTATTACATTTCTCAAAATAGAGTACATATCAACATCTTCATTACATTCTCAAATAGAATATCCAAATATATATATATATATATATATATATATATATATATATATATATATATATTTACAACTATCAAAATTGTCCACATCAAAACTTGGCCACATCAAAATTGTCCACATAACATGTAGCAAAATCCTGAAAAAGATAAAAGCAAGGTTCAATATACTTTGTAATATAATGTGAAAAATGAAACTTTACATTGGTGCCCCATATAACAAGGTTCAACAACTTTTACTTCATTACATCTTATTATTTCCTTTCTATGCAAGAATGGAAAAAAAACATAAAGAATGCCAAAAATGCATCTTTACAATTTTATAGAAAAATTGAAATAGCTTCAGAATATTATATAAATAGACATAAACATAAGAGAATTTAGGTGGTTGTTTGGGGGACCTTCATCTAGGTTGAGCAGACTCCCATGAGTTGCATAATATATGGAAAGAGCTAGAAATTTCATATGCAGGAACAATTGGTCACTTATAGCAAATACTTGAAAGACAAAAAATTATGATATTAAGGGAACATACAACCACTTACAGATAGGAAATGGTTAGTTTTGGCATAACAAGAACTATGTACGTGCATCCCAGGTATTGAAGCGACCAAATGGCATGTAGCAATTCCAAAATCATACTTTGCCAACTCGATCCAGTATGCTTGAGGCTCAACAAAATTGATTTTGTGGATCATGGACAGATTCTTACAATTGTCACATTAGACGATGAGTGATTCATTAAGTGCAAATGTCTCACAAAGTTTACAAGGTGACGATGGAGAGAAGATTGGTGGTAATCTCTACTTGAGTTCTGTTCCCTTATTCGGGATAATGGTGTATGTACCAATAGATTTTCTCTATTTAGTTTTGCTTGATCAAGTAATACCGTATATGCATTGGATAAGAAAACAAATTTATCTAAATTTACATCCTCAGAGCATACTACACTAGTATGTTGGTGTAGTATCATGTCTGTCCCAAAATAACCACCATCTATGAAACAATTATCAACGTTGCAAAATATAACTGAGCAAAGAATATATTCAAAATGCAACTTCTTACCATTTCTATGTGCACTTTGATGTCAGTTTGCAATAAGAGCCAACCATTTCTATGTTACCATTTATATGCTTCTTACCATTTCTATATATGCACTTTGATATCAGTTTGCAAACAACAGATTACAATAGCATCATTTTCCAAAGTGCAGATTGCAGCAGCAACATTTTGGGCATCAGGTTGTACAACCTGAACAATCCAATTTAGCAGTAGAAAATTTTATAAATCCAGGAATATATTCAAAATGTAACCGAGCAAAGATTATATTCAGAATGCAACTTCTTACCATTTCCAAATGTAACTAAGCAAAGAATATATTCAAAATATAAGTCAGCAGTTTTCTGGGCATTATGATATCAGTTTTCATACTAAAAACTAATAAATATATACAGTTTTATGGGCATTATGAAAGAGTTGGCATTGCGCGCACTGCACTGAAAGGATTGGCATTGCACTGCACTAGTTACATAGCACGTCTACACGATCAGACTGCACTAGTTACAGAGCACATCTACACGAACAGACTGTAATGAACCTACATGCATTATTGATCCAGTACACCATTGTGTAGCATCAATGTAAATGACAAAACATAGACCACACAAACCAGATGTTTCATGGACGCATAAAAATAGAAAGGTTTCATTTTGAAACTAAAAACAGATCCAACTTAATAAAAGGGTTGTTTCCTGGAAAGCATCAATAGAGAGGAGTAAAGAGACGACATTCAATTGTCGGCTTCATAAAAGAAAGCATAGAAAGTATATGTAACACCACATTTACCACATATATATATATATATATATATATATATATATATATATATATATATATATATATATATATATATATATATTGGCAAACATATATGAACGGTTCATTTATAATGCATATGCTTATTTAAAAAAATAATGTAGATGTATAAAACCTTAAGGTTTATCTTGCTCGAAGTGCTTAGTTACAAGCAACATTCTTTTGAATCAGTAGGAGGCTAAACTCCTTCCTTTTACCTACAAGTATCACCAATACTGCATATTTATTAATCATCGTCACCTTGTAAACCTTTGCCTATAAAAAATGAGTCAGCCATGGAACATAGATCTATTTTGAGAAGCCACCTCTATTCAATCAAATTTTAATGCATATTAAAGTTTGAGTGATTTATTGAGTGATTCATTGAGTGATTCATTACTTGAACACTCAAAAATATCGCTAGTAATTTTTTAATGCATATTAAAGTTAACTTGAGAAACAAAAAATAGAAAGGAAAAAAATGGAGAAGATTACACAAATACCAGGCAGGATACACCAGGTCACATATGCATAAGCTAAAAGATCCCCCCAGGACCATGAAAATGATGCCCTCATTTATTAATACATCAGGAATGAATCTGACTCTGGAAATAAAATTGTGTGTGTGTGTGTGTGTGTGTCTGTAATCCGATGTGCACTCCCAGTGTTCCACCCAATTTAGAAAGGCCTTAAACAATTGAATCTGAAGACATGGAGTCGGTATTAATGCAAAGAGATTCCTCTTAAAGGGTTGTTTATGCTAAGGGTGGTAGGAGATGGATCTGTACATTATCAATCAGCATGCGTTGATGAACTCATTGCTATCCACAATTTCATCTTGTTCTGGTATGGAACAATGAAAAGTCCACTAGACATTTCTATTGCATGGAAATAGAGAATACAAGAGAATGGTGATGGGACAATATGAGAGATGAAGAGTGGAAGGATGATGATTAAAGCTTCTTTATTTTACAATTATTTGTTTTATCTTTAATCCTTTCCGGAATTACAAACAAAGATCACCAAAAATTGTCGAAACCAGAACTCTTGAATAGTAGCTAAGAACAAAAATTGTCGAAACCGTTAGAGTTTGCTGCAAGAGAAGCAAAACTTCTCAGGGATATTTTATCGAACACCTTACAATCGGTCAAAACAAAAATAAAGAATGGGATTGAAAGAACAAACCTGGAAAGACCTTCTCCCCTCTCCTTACTAGCCATTCTACAGCAGTCTCTATTCGCTGATTCTGGCTTGACCTATCCTTCCCTCCTCTTCTATCATCCATAATTATCTACTAGTCAAATAAATCATGCAACATCTATCCCATACCGAGATCGTCAAACTCCCGATCGAGGAGAGCAAGTTGGAGCATGAGGCTCTACAACCACCCTCTCGTCGCAAATGCAATAGACTGCGGCACATGCAGCCTCAGGTCCGTGTGCCCGAACAATCCATTTGCCACAACAGCATGAGCATGTGCTTGAGCCTGGAGTTGTTGGCACGTGGCGTACATCCTAAGCCCGGTGGCCATCAGAAACACCCCCAAAACCAGCCAAATCTACAAACAAATACCATATCAATCTCATCTTCACCATCTCAATCATCAACAAATAACAACATACATCCATACCAGAAAGCTAGGGGACATTTGCGAGTTCAGGATCATGAACAACAAAAGCACTGAAGAAAACAGCAATGTACGTATAAAGTTTCTTTTCCCAATATAAACCGATTTTCTAGATTCTAAAATCTATCGAAATTAAGAATTAAGAAACATTATACCGGTAATGAGAAACGCCATCGAGTTGGAATTGACAAGCCGACCACCAGGATGCATTCTCTGGATCAATAAATTACAACAAATTCATAAAAAACCCATAGAAAAATAGAAAAATCCAAAAAAATGAGGAAGAAAAAAACCAAAGCTTGCCTCTCCGGGAAGAATCCATGGAAGCCAGTCTCGATGTCGCCGCAGCTTCCACGGAAGACGAAGCTCATCTTTTCCGAACGCTTTCCACTGCAAAATCCATCGGGAAAAATAAGATCAGAAATTGGAGAGTTTCTGATAACATAAAATTTGGGAGTTAGGGCTCACATTTGGAGAAGACTTTGATTTTGATCCCTTCGGCGTCTCGAGCTCCTCCTCTCCGAAAATGAAGTCGGGGCTAGGGTTAGGGTTTGTGGGAGGGGGCGTTGGGGCTAAGGTTAGGGTTTGTAGGAGGTTGAAAGAAGGAGGAGAAGGAGAAGATTAGAGTTTACATAAGAGGTGGAGTAAAAGAGAGATGGAAATGAGCAAGAAACTGAAAGGGCTTTGGAAAATTTTAGGGTTCGGGGAGAGGAGGGAAGAGGGGGAGGAGGGAAGCTCTGAAAAAGATCGGGTGTGAAGGGTTTTGTTGGAAGTTTATTAATGACAAGTTTTCCACCTCTTTTAAATATTAATAACATTTTATTTTGTAAACATTATGAAAAGTCCATAATTAGTTCAGACCGTCATTGAAAGAATGGATTCTAAATATTGATAACGCTTAGGTATCAGCCGTTATTAAAATGCCTCGTCGAGCGTTATTAATAGGTCTTTTTGTAGTAGTGGCACCTTCAAAGTTGGAAATCTTGTACAAGATGATTAAAGAACTCAGAACCAAAGGATTCATTCGTACTAGTGGATCGCCTTGGGGAGCACCGATGCTTCTTGTGAAGAAGAAGGATGGTACATCAAGATTATGTATTGATTATCATACATTGATGACTTATTTGATCAGCTCAAGGAGTGGTTGTATTCTCGAATATTGACTTGCGGTCATGAGGGTACCATCAGATCAGAGTCAGAGAGCAAGTCATCCCGAAGACATCATTCAGATCAAGGTATAGACATTAGGAGTTCCTTGTTATGACATTTGGAGTGACCAGTGTGCCAGCCGTATTCATGGATCCCATGAATCGTATCTTCATGCATTATTTGGATCAATTCATGATAGTGTTCATAGACGACATCTTAGTCTATAGCTGTAGTGCCCTGTCCCTATATCGTGCCCCGTACTCCGTCCACGGGGTGCGCGAGAAAGGAACATTGTCGCTATCGATTCGGTCGGGACCAATAGGTCGGGATCGATCGACTCGATCGAACGGGAACGGTTGAATTAAGATCCATTCTCTCGCCTGAAGTAAACTCAAGGTGAGTGGCTGACCCTTCTCTTCTCGACCCCCTTCCTAGGTAAATCGATAATGTTGTTGCGAATGAAAGGATAAATGCAAGGGCACGAACACGGGAAAAGGATTGAGTTTTCAAAGATAATGTAGGCTATGTCTTAATAACTAAAAGTAAAATATGTCTTCGCACGGTTATGGACAACTTGTCGACAAGACGGTAGTTTCCTCGAGCAGCAACCCGGGGCCACGGGACCGTTTTGGCCTAGGAGGAAACAGGGTATAGTCGTGCATAAGGTTTCAGCACAGGTTAAGCGGGGACTTGCAACAGAGCTAGCTACTTGCGTTGAAAGGACCCCGATTAACAAAGCTATACATCCAGGATGGCTTGTGATGCCAGTGACGTCGAAGAGGGACGAGGCGAAGGAGGTCAGCCACTCGCCTTAGACTTGCTTCAAGCGAGCGATTGGTTGGTTGTGCTGACGTCGCCTACGCGATCACCTGCAATCCGCTGAATATGGGACTTGGTTCCAGAGAAGCCATTCCATAACGTGGAATGGATCTTAATTCAACTGTTCCCGTTCGATCGACCCAGCCGATTTCGACTTATCGGTCCCAACCGAATCGGTAGCGACATTGTTCCTTTCTCGTGCACCCTGTCACGACCCGCACCCGGAGTAAGGGCATGAGTGCGTGACAGCGTCCCAGCCTATACCGCAGAAATGGCATAAAACGCTGTCTAGGTCTACTATCTAACAACAGTTATAATATCAAAATCTGTCGAGAATGATCAACTCCGAATGGAGGACAAGCAATGACAATATAATATACTCAATCATAAACTCTAAGAAATATAGATGATACCGAAAGATAAAGACAACAAGATATGAAATATCATCCAAAAGATCCAACACAGAAATAATACAAGTCTAGAGTCAACAATCTCAATACAATACTAAAATAGTATTGAAATCTATGAATCGAATCGATGCAAAGAATAAGTTTCGTTTGAGCAAGTGCTGATTTTAGTTGATCTGGTGTGCAAAGTATGCTTTTACGCTGGACGATAAGAGGTCGACATTTTGCCTTATTCAGTAAAGTGTCCATAAAACTAAATCGTCGCCTTGCAACAAAGTGTGGCATGGGCGCTGTAGGCCAAATCAACCGAGTAGTTCAAATGAGGGAATTATGTATGGTATTTATGGTGCACATCATTAGGACGGGTTGCGACCGTCCAGTGTTGTGATAAGCTATGATATCAGTAAGTTTGGGATCCTTCGGATATTGGGCTAGTAACCCGTATCGAAGCGATCATAGGCTTACACATAAGGATGCCAAAGATGCATTATGGTGCGAAACACCATGACCTTCATATAGATAGGGCCGGTGGACTGAGATTAGCGCTGGGTGCAGGCGCAGGGCCTGCCACCCTTATGCATATGTTTAAGTTTACGGTTGGTTGGTTGAGTGAAATGATATGATTTCTTATGTAAAGTTCTAACCTTGCAGGCTAGGCAAAATAGGACAGAGATGAGCACGATCACTATGTTTATGTTAAGATTGTGTCTAACTGTATCTGCCACAGGGACACAGTAGTGGACAAGTTCAGGATATGTTCGGCTCGAGGCGGGGCTCGACTTGGACGTGCCGAGGCATAGAGTCCTTAGCGTTCAAGAGGAGCTACGCATTGGCGTTCGGACTTGCGACATGGAGATGTTCAGCCGAAGACTACTTGTTGGCTATAAAGAGGCATAATATATGGAATAATGTAATCCTTTGTGAGCTAGAGAAATCATAAGCGTTGTAGCCAATTGGCATGTTAAGTTGGGTTATTCAGAGCCATTGTAACCTTCAGTTCATTATCAATAAAAGGGATTCTTGTTGTATACTACGTTTTCCTTCCGCTGCTTATGTTATCAATTTGAGCTATAAATACTATTGGGAATCTGTTATCTTGCCTTGCACGAGCGCTACTCCAGGCTTGTACGGCATCACGCCCCAGCGAGGACGATGATTCGGGTGAAAATTTGATAATGATGAAGACGGTAACTCGGACGGCAATCGTAAGTATTGAGGTATGATCGGAAAAATTTAACAGTAGCATTAATATTAAATCTACATTGGCTTTTCTGTTAATTTAAAATTTATAATATAATTGAAACTAATATTACGAAAATGCTATTTAGCTCCCAAAAAATTTGGGTGATACCATCTTCCATTATGTGGCATATGACATGGTTGCTAACATGACAACTGACATGGCAAAATTTAACAATAAAATCAATATTAAAATTAACATTAATAGTAAATAAATAATTTAATATTAAATTAACATTAATTAATATTAATATTAACATTAATATTAACATTAATATTAATATTAACATTAATATTAGCATTAGCATTAATATTAACATTAATATTAATATTAATATTGACATTAACATTAACATTAACATTAACATTAACATTAACATTAACATTAAAAAAATTTGGATAATTTATTTTTGGGGTTAAAATTTGCCATGTCAGCTGTTATGTCATCTGCCATGTCAGATGCCACATAATGGGAGATGGCATCACCCAAATATGTTGGGAGCCCAAACGACTAATTGCTAATATTAATACAGTGGCATTACCGTTATTTTCCAATAGATTCGTGCCTTGTTCGGTCACACCCCTCCACGAGCGGGTTACACCTCCGAAACGAGGGGTTAAATAGCCTTTTTCAAAGAAGAGAACCCATCCGACTAGGGAGAAACAAAGGAGAGAAGAAGAAGAACAGTCGCAATGGAGAGGAGCAAGAGTAAGATCAACTGCAGCGGATGGACCGTCATCCCTACCGAGATTCTCTCGATGATACTGGTACTGTCGGGGATGCCGACGGACGAGATAATGTGCAACGTGGCCCCAGTTTGCCGTTCGTGGTAGAAGACGCTCAACGGTCCCTTAGACTATTGGTCTAACGTCGACTTGGTATAGTGGTGCCGGAGGACCCAGCAAACCGTTGAGATTAGTTTGATCGTAAAGAAGCTCGTGGCTCGCAGTAGGGGATATCTAGGGTCCTTCTCCGCGTACAAGCTCGACGAAGCAGCCTTCTGTTTTGTATGTTTAAGGCCAGTGCAAAATTTTATTTGGTCTTATTCTAATACTTTATTTTTTCTATTACAAAATTTTACGTATACTTTTGTTAATTTTTATTGATGTTTTCCCATTTTTATAATTTAATAGGAAATTTCTAAGGGTGCTGCGCATTCCGAAGTACGACGTGAGTGATGAAACTTTCGTGAGACACTTGGAGTTTCTTCCGGTGCTGGAAGAACTCGACATTAGCTACTGCCTCTATATCACGTCGACTGGAATATTTTCTGCCGAAAAGTATTACCACCGTCTGGTCAAGCTGAGGAGGATCATGCCCCCATCCAGATTTCATGCTCAGGAACAGATTCGTGCTGGACACGCATAACGAGCATAGGGAAAGGCCGTGGCTGATTCGATGCTGCGTCTCGAGCACCTACATATGGGATTCGGCATGTTCAATGGAGACACGCTGTGATCTATCATATACAACTGCAAGGGTCTTCGCGTGCTCGACATACGTGGGTGCTTCAATGTGCACTTCGACGACGACCTCTGGAAAATTTGTTATTTAATACAGACGTTTAAACGACCCTTTGATGATGTAATCTCAGTCCCAGGGGAACCTGGATACGAGATGTATAATGATTTAGATATCATCAATCATTCCTGGGGTGAATGGTGAAAACATTAGCATGCATGCATTTCTTTATATTTTTACTAGTCTACATATACATACTTTGTACGTATTTTAATTAGAATATTATAAAGTCAGTTGTCATCTTTTCGTCTTTTTCAGGTGACTATTTATATGTCAAGAGATTCGAAGTACAATTTTTTTTAATTTTTATTTTCTATTGAGACTAATAACCTTTAGAAAATGGTAATGAAAAAGAAAATTTATTACCATTAGAACATAATGTTATATGGAAAAATAAAACTTGCATGCAAGATATTTTTTCTGAGTTCGATTCTCCATTTTGACAAAATTTTACTTTTGTCAATAATTTTTTACATGATTAATTTTTTTATAAATAAAATAGACTGTGATATAATGACGTCTAAGACGGCTCACTTCTGAGATTTTGACATTTTCCAACACAGATTTTACCATTAATACAACATCTCAGTGTAATCATATCCAAGAGATTTCGACATTTTCCAACACAGATTTTACCTTATTCAAAATAAATTCTGGCGATGCAAATTCTACTCATATTAGTGGTATCAGTGCCATTCGTCATAGTTAATGGTGATCGATACGAAAACATTGGTTTCTTTTTCACAACCCTTTAAAATTTGTTTATACAGCCAAACTATTCATCTTTACCAGCCTTCAAAACCAATTTATATAGATTCAAAACAAAACTAAACAGCCAAACTATTTAAAATTCACAACCCTACAGAACAGTCTCAAATGTACCATTCTTCGTCCTAAATGTACCATTCTCCGTCCTAAATGTACCATTCTCCGTCCTATATGTACCATTCTACGTCCTACATGTATCATTCTCCGTCCTATCTCCGTCCTAAATGTACCATTCTCCGTCCTAAATGTACCATTCTCCGTCCTATATGTACCATTCTCCATCCTATATGTATCATTCTTTGTCCTACATTTACCATTCTCCGTCCTAAATGTACCATTCTCCGTCCTAAATGTACCATTCTTCGTGTTAGAGGAACGGAGAATGGCCATTAACAATCCCAAAAATTGTTCCATACTAAGTTAAAAGTATATAATAGCACCCAAAAAATGTTAACAATAGAAAAATTCTACAGAACCTAAACACCAGACTCGAACCTAGGCCTTCCATGTAAAAGCCAAACAGCACAACCAACTAAGCTTGGAATAAGAAATATCCTCAACTTCCAATAAGGAATAAGAAATTGAATATCCCCAACTTCCAATAAGGAATAAGAAGAGTCGGTTAGGAACGTGTATATATATACATAGGGGTCCCCATTCAGATGAGTAGATTGCACATTTAACATGGCTCCAAAAAGATCATCTGGTTGGAAACTATTGCCAGAGTCTTCTTCCAGTTGTCGTCGAGCCTCTCCGCATGGAGCACCCTCTGTGTCGCCTCCGGCCCATGACTGGCTGGCAGCGGCTGCGGACTTCCTGACCTCCTGCGGGTTGTCAGTGGAGGTCATCGCTCGACCTCTTCATCCGGCGCCCAACTTTGACATGTTGCCGATCACTCCGGAAGAACGGAATTCTCTGGAGAAGAGGGAAGCATTTTGCCGCCTGTGCCAAAGGGAGGGTGTGCACACCGTGTAGGACTTTGCGGAGATCCTCCGCGAGGCCAGTGAGGGGTAGACATCTTATTTTTCTATTTTTTTCATTTTTTTACAGTTTTTTGTCCTCCTCTTGTATACTTCGCCGGAGAATGTTCCGACGACGAAGCTGGGATTTAATGCAATATAATATTTTGTTAACTCAATTTGGTTTCGGCTACAAGCGACTAACTATTTTATCTATTTTTCAATTAACAAATCTTGTTACGTCAAATCCATATATCAGCGACGATATCCCCATCAATGACTTGTTACGTCATAGAATTGATTATGCTACCAGCGTCAATCTTGCCATCAAATACATCTTAAATATGTTTACAAAGTAAAATAGAGGACAACTTTGAGTGTTTCAATTTTACTCTTTTCAAGTACATAGTCTTCTTACCAAGTCGTCAAACGTTCAAAAATTTAATCAAATATTCGAAAAATGGAAATATTGAGATTAAACTTCACATTCTTAAATATGTTGTCAATTTTTTTTAATTAAACATGTTTCCACCACGTTTTTTCTGCCAACTTTTTCAATAATTTATACGGAACACATGGATATATACTAGTAATAATAGTAATAAATTTAATTTTGGAAAGTAGTTTTTAAAATTAGGGTCTCAAAATCCTAAAGGTTTATGTAGTGATTTCACATGGATATATACTAGTAATAATAGTAATAAATTTAATTTTGGAAAGTAGTTTTTTAAATTTAATAGTAATAAATTCGACCTTCTTATACTAGTAATAATAGTAATAAATTTAATTTAAGACTCAAAACTATTCTAATTTTTTCCACTTCCCAAGGTCATATAAGACGGTCGAATTTTCCCTCTTCTTCTCTCAAATCCTATTTCTTCTCCCAATCCCTCTTCTAATCAAAATGTCGTCGAAGAAACAACGACCGTCGCCGAAGGGGAAGAATCCACAAAGGGATGCGATACAGGCACGAAGGGCAGAACTTGCAAGGGCGGCAAAAACCAAGATTATGGTCGCTAGGGCAGAAGCCGAAAGGGCAGCGACGGAAGCAGCGGCGGCGACAACGACGATGAAAGCGGAGGCGGCAGCCAAGCCACCTGCAAAAAAGGCTAAAAAACTCATTGCTCGACAAAGACCGAAAAATCTATCTTCGATACAGAGTCATCGGAAGACTCAACTTATGAAGATCGAAGGCGTACTCAAGCGAAGGCTAAGGTGGCAACGGATACAGAGTCATCAGCGTACTCTGAGGATTTTAAATCCTCATCAGAAGAGAAAAATGAAGAGGAAAAGCAATCATCAAATAAGTCCCAGGCTGGAGAGGAGTTAAAAAAAATTTAAAGACTCTAAATCTAAGAAGATTTACATTAAATATTTCAAGGAAAAGGCTGTTATGTCTGAAAGATCAATTAAGATGGATGATGTCGAAGACGAAGCTTTTTTGGATATATTAAAATTCTATCAATTGGATAAACTGAACAAATCATGTCTTGAGAAAATCTCCCAAACAATAGTAAGAAAATTTTACTCAAATCTTTCGGCTGAAATTAAAGAAAAAGAAGAGGATCAACAACTGGTGTTTTTGAGAGGAAAACTGATTAGGGTAAATGCTGCTGTCATTAAAATTTTTTATGGATTTAATCCAGTTCCTGAGTTTGATATGAAAGATATTGATAATGTTTCCATGATGGATGCAATTCATGAGATTACAGGTGTATTAATGCACTAGAACAAAAAACCCTTTTAATGACGGCTAAAAAGCGTCATTAATGACGAACCATGACGCTTTTTTTTCCACAGCAACCGTCATAAAAACGGGTGTTATAAATATTTTTTAAAAGCGTTATAAAAAACCGTCATGAATAGTTTATATAAAAGCATTATGAATAGTAAATATATAATGCACAATTCAGAACAATTTTAAAACGTTATGAAAAGATAATATGTATAGGCTCAATGCAACACATTTATAACACTTTATACTATTCAAATTAGCATATTTATAATGCTCTATACTGCACAGTATATATTACATTCCAAAAACTTAACATTATATATCACCATCTTTATTACATTTCTCAAAATAGAGTACATATCAACATCTTCATTACATTGAATATCCAAATACAGAATGTACCCAAAATAGGAATAAATCTCTCTTTTGCTAACCAAATTATTAGAAATATTTACTTAAGTAGATTCTGACCATGGATCTTCTCTCTGCCATTTCTTGAAGATATCGGGAGTCCCAAAGAGAAGTAGTGTCGCAGCTGAGCGACGACTTGGTGCTGCTGTAGCCGGCGCCGTCGTGGGAGAGCCTCATCCTCTGATCCCTTACTCTCGCCTGAACCCTCACCAGCGCCTGCATGCACCTCAGCGTCACGTTGTGCCCTTTTTGCAAAAAATCGGAAATGTCAGCTTAGCACTTTAGTAATCAATGCTGAAATGTGAGCCTAGCAATCAACCTGGATTTTACCAAGCCAATAAATTAAAGAAAGTTAATAAGAAATTTATATATTAGAAATTTATATAACAGAAACAAACTCAGTAAAAGACATATATTACTTACAACTAGATACCTTCACAAACCAATGCATGGAGTGCATACTAAGAGAAGAGGCCAGATATCCTATTGCACTCTTCATGTTGTTATCAACACAAAGAGAAAAAGAAAATTAAGTTACAATTGCAACATTTGGAACAGATTTCCTCAGTAAAACCAAGTAGTGACCTCAAATGAGAAGAACCCAAGCATAATCCTTACACCTCAGACTTTGATAGAGTTTCTACTTCTCCTGAGTTGCTCAGAAATGACAAAACATTGGCCAAGTGTCAATATAGCAAGGTTAATTTCCTCAAGGGCCAACTAGAGTTTTGCTCCAAAACGGACTGGAAAAAAAAAATGATTAGTCTTTTTTCTGATTCAACACAGTAATCCTTGATTAAAAATGTAATCATCCACACAACCTTTTTTTTGTTTCTTTTGGACAATAAAGAGCTGGGCTAGCTGCCAGTCTCATGATATTATATAAAAGAATAGTGACAAAAGTAACATAATTACACAGGTAGAAATCTGTTTATTCCTTTCACAAAGAGAAAAGGCAATCAAAACAAACTGAGAATTAGATTCAAAATTTTAATTTTGGTTCAATACACTTTGAATAAACTTATTTTAGTCAGTAATGAATTTCAGTTAAATGATTTGTGTTGTTTATTTACTTCAGTTGTTGCTGAAGATCATTTAACATAGATAGTATAATAGTTTCAATTTGGGTTGAAGGCCAGCTCGTAGAGAAGTTGAACTTTTGCTGCAGCCAATGCTAGATGGAGCCATTCCGTTCTGGAAGATGGAGCCAATGCTCAACTTAAATTTGGGTCAGATCTTAAGCTCGTCCAAGCTCAAGCTTAAGATGGAGCCATTCCTTTCTGGAAGAATAATGTGGACCAACCAAAGCTAACCCGAACCACATCTCCACCAGAAATGTCACAGAGCTGAACAGCTGTCACGACCCGCACCCTAGAGTAAGGGCACGAGACGTGGGTACGTCCAGCCTACGCCGCAGTGTCGGCGGTAGAACACTGTCCTAGGTCTCATGCATCTAACAGTATAAGGCTAAGCAGTTTATACTCCCCGAATGGGGGTGACATAGCAGAATGTAAACTCAATCACATCTAAGGTAGAGCATAATGGAAGATAGATAAAATATGAAATCCATAAAGAGATACATCAGATAGAAGTCTAAGTGTCTAAGATACACAACCCAGAAATATCTCAAATCTCAAATACAGTAATCCATAAATACAACTCAAGACAACTGAAAATAAGCTATAAGTAAAACCCTAGTTATCTATACAACCTCTACTGTGTCTCCTCTAGGCTAGCAGGCAATCTCCAGGCTATCTATAAAATTTATCAACAGGTCCAGTCAGGACGGGAGCGAGCACGATACATCTCACGCAGATCATAACAGGTTAGAGAATATAAACATACAAGAGAGTACGATACATGAAACTGAAAGAAAGTACATGATGTAAACAGAGAGAGAACTGTAATAGAAATATCTACTATAAGTAGAGAGCTACCAGTGACTAGTGATTTAGAGTACAAAGTCGACATGTGAACGGCTTGATTTGCACATGGCTATACTAAAGAGGCGTACATGGCTATTCTACTTTGGAATTGTTCACATGACTATTTATACTCCCCCATACCCCAATCAATACACAAGGATCCAGACAAGTTATTTTACGTACATGGTTTTCACATGAAGCCCATAAATGGGTGCACATGAAGTATACATGCGAGCTCATACATGAGTGCACATAAAGTTCACATGGGGGCCCATAAATGGGTGCACATGAAATTCACATGAAGGCTCATAAATAAGTGCACATGCAATATAGGTTATACATGAGATACATAGGAAACATGACTGATTCATGAGAGCACATGAGAGTACACGAGCATGCATGAACGAACATGAAGCACATGAGAAACATGAATAACATGAGAGCGAAGAATACATGATATACACGAAACACATGACATAATGTATCCGATGCTCCCGAGGGGGATAACATCTCAATGTAGGGATCCATATAGTACCAATCCATGATAATATCGTGACAGCATCAAATAAGGTAAACTAGAGCAGGAATATAATTCTAAACAAGTTATGAAATAATCAGAGAATGTACTCGCCTGGTGTCTGAATGTCCAAAGTAAATATACTGTCCGAGGAGAGGTGTCTGGCTCCTAATCAGAACAGCACAAGTCACAACAAGTCCAAAATGGCAATATGAAGTTCTACTATGCATTTTACAAGATTCTAGGTCAATCTAGACCAAAGTCAACTCTTGGTCAACTTGGTCAACTCTAAAAGTCAAACCTAGGTCAACTATGGTCAAACTAGGTCTAACAAGTCTAAATTAGGTCAAACAAGTTATTCTAGGTCTAAACAAACTAAGTATATGCAAATCAAGTATCCAAGATAGCTACTAACTCATAGCCTAAGTCACTTGCTAAACCAAGCACAAAACTAAACCATAAGCTAACAAGGCACACAAACTTAGTCATATAATGTATATATATTATTCATATTCACATATTCATATACATAGATATATATAGAAAAGCTATATATATAGGCACATACATATATATATATATATAGAGAGAAAGAGAGGTAAAAGAGCAAGTGAGTATGTGTGTGTTTGGCATGTGTGTGAAAGGATATGTGTTAATGTTATAAAATTTAGTGATAGGTAGGTGTATGTGACATGGGATACATGATGTCAAAGGGTGTATGAATGCATGTGTGTAAAAGGTTATAGGTTAACTCAGTTTATAGAAATACATACATACATACTTACCTTGTATACATGCATACATACATATCATGTATATTATATTTACATGATACATACATGTATACTTGTATTATATTATACTTACATTCATGCATATTAGATACTTGTATTTATATTAACATATTGCAAACATTCATTTCATTCATGCATCTATGTATTACTTACATGTTTTATACATATGAATACATTGTATATTTATATCATTTCATACATTAACATAGAGACATACAAACATGCACACATCATATATTTCATACCTTGCATTACCTACATATCATGTTATATATTATCATTCATTCCTTTCATATATTACATTATCTTTAAGTTGAATACATCATATATGGATAGAATACATTATTTTGCATGCTTGCATTCATACATTACATTCTATATTACCTATATACATGTATTTCCTCCATTCATTCATACTTACATCATATACTCTACATTACCATACATGTTATCATTATATATTGCATTATAATATTTATATATATGCATTCATATCTATCATTATATATATATCTTGTATTCATATCTAGCATTCATTATGTACTTTCATGCATACATTGTATATCATTCTTTCATTCATGTATTGCTTATATGCATTATATTAATTGCATTCCTACATGCTTGCATTCAACCATATATATATTAATGTAAAGAGAATATATATCATATATATATTATTTTATTCATCTAACATATCATGCATTACATATTCTATATTTATTTAATATCCATACTACATAGGCTCATAGGTTACACAAAATACATATATCGTCACTCTTCTACTTAAAATCAATACTGTACCAATTGGGCATTCACTAAATTCTAGGATTAAAGTATGTCGTAGCCCTTTGTGTTAGCTTTCCGAAACTTTAAACGGATCGCATTTTCGTGTCCGGAAGCTCCCGAAATCGCAAAAACACCGAAACGCGTTCATCTTTCGTACAACTGACACTCAAATAATTTTACAGAACGTTACATAAAGAATTTGGCTTATTAAAATATATATTTGGAAAGCTAACTTCGATACGGTTTTTTTAAAAAAATGGGAGATAAATCGGAGTTCTAAGCTAAAAGTTATGACATTTCTAAGTTGTTGTGGCTACTAAAAACGTGGATAAAATTATGACGAATTTAGGTAGTTTGAGACAAAAGAAACACAAGTATATAACATAATATATCAAGAACTCACTCTCTACACTAATATATATTTATGAGACACTATAGAACACATCTCCAATACAAAAATATGAGATTAAACATGTAATAATTCATTCATACATAACAACACATAGTGTGTCCAAATTTGGGGTTTTTCCCACATGGACACAACCACAACACAAAGGACACTCCTATGACCTCCAAATGGACACAAAATAGACACAAATGGAGATACAACCATGGGAGGTCATTCCTATGGGTTCAAAATATTTCTATATGCATGTAGGAATGGATTAGAGGAGAGATTATACCTTCCGGGAGAGAGATTCAAAGGAAAATCCTTCCGACACGACACCGACACGTAGAGATTCTAAAATGACACGAACGAGCTCCGAATCCTCCCAAACTTGGATAGCACCCTCTAACCATGGAGTAGAGGAGAAATAAAGAATATTTGGTGGAAGAAAGGGTTGATTTGGAGATGAAATCAATGGAGGTTCATCTCTAAATTAATTTGGGGAAGAACAAGAGAGAGAAAGTGGATGAAAACAAATGAATGAAGGAGTGACTCACTCCTTATCCCCCCCATATGTGGCTGCCCAAAAAGGGTGAGGTGTCCCCTATTTGAATGTCCAAAATGCCCTCCACTAATCTATTTGATTTAAATTATGAATGGGTTAAAGGTTGAGGTCAATTTAGTCTAGTTTTAAGTCTCTAATTAAACTAAACCTATCCATAAATAATTAGTCTAACTACTAACTAAAATTAATATCATGTGAACTAAAATTAATATCATGTGGGCCATGTCTAACTAGTGTGTGGGTCCCACTAGAGTCAAACTACCTCCCGGGTTCCCGTTTCAAGTCGGATTGAGTTGAAATTTGAACCCGACTCAAATAACCCCAAAATAATATCATAAATAATAAAATAAATTTCAACCCCAAAATAATATTATAAATAATAAAATAAATTTTAAAAATATTCAAAAATGTAAAATGACAAAAATACCCATGTTTCTGAAAACTGGGGGTGACAAATCTATCCACCTTAAAAAAATTTCGTCCTCGAAATTAAAATGTTCATACTCCTTCTAGGTCAAACCCCCACAATCAAAGTCCCAGAACTTAAACAAATCATATGATTTAAAAGGATGACATACAGGATCATGACATACGGTGTTAGTGAATTCTCATCTAGGTATACTAGTCATGCTAACCAAAACGGTCATAGGGTATCAAAACACACAAGCAATCTAGGGTGCTAAACTAGAAAAGATACAGAAATGACAATCTTCAAAACTGTAAGACAGTCTACTATCTTATATGAAACTGGTACTTATCAAAAATAAATAAAGATGACTACCAATTATCTATAAAGGGGTACTATTCAAAGAAAATCACAATCAAAAGTTAAAGAATGAAAGTCAATTGCATTGAAATTCAATCACAATATATATATAGAGAGAGAGTGTTAGAGAAGGAAAAGCTAGCATTATGTAAGGTTATGTGGTTCGTGTGTGTATGGGTGTATGTGGACATGTTCATATGGTTAGATAGTAGGCATGTGTGTATATGAAATATACATGAAGAGTATAGGAGGATTTGGGTTTCGAAATAATAGCTATCAAGTTACACTACTCATGGCATATTGGTTAAACAATCTACAATACACAACATATTTACTCATAACATGCATAGCTAACCATATACTTATCTATATAAAGAGGTAGAGATTTAGTTATGTATATATATACATTATAACATGTATGCATAAACTCTATATATAACTATATAGATATATGAACATAACATAGAGAGGAAATGTTAGGTTTACATGACAGTGTATACCAAGTTAGGGTGTGTGTGTCCTTGTACAGGGTTATAGCTTTAGTATTGAAAGTTTAAACCCAGTTTTAGTTCAGCATTTACATACAAAATCTGAAAATAAGCTAACATTTAAACCATTGTAATATTAACATAATGCAGTTTCAGATTTTAGAGGTTTGAAACATCACAACCAACTCAATGCTTCTAATACATCCTAACATGATAGAGAAGAAACCCTAACATACTATCCATACATTTAGCTATGCATACAGTTCAATATTACATATTAAATCTGAAATTGAACTTAACATTGGAAATCAATGTGAAAATGTTAACATGTATTCAGTTTTAGGATTTGGAGAAATTTGAACACCAACCAACCCAATGTTTATCACAACCTAACATGTAAGAATATGAAACCTAAATTTATATCCCTACATACCACAATGTATATAGCTCAAAATATTACATTTTAAAAAAATAAAACAGCAAATTGAACTAAACATTTGGAATCCAGTATTAAGGGTTAATATGCACACAGTCTTAGATTTGACAATTTCAAACACAAAACTCAACTAAATTTTTTTTTAATTGAAATCCTATGTATAACATACATGTGCAGTGATGTAAACATAACTAATAACATAAAATTTATATTTAAATTACGAGTTTAAGTTGGAAAAAGTAGAGAACCAGAAATATTGGGATTTTGACAATTTAAACATCAACAACATATTAATATGTATTTAGATAGGTTGGAAATCAAAGTGTAGCATGCATACGTATCAGGCAAGTGTCTGCTATATGTATATTCATATATATTCTCATGTCCCAATATAAAAATTTAATTCTACGTTAAGACCAATATTTAGATTCCTATCAAGATTGCAAAGTAGGTGATTGGTGTAATCAAGACAGTTTTATTATTGCCATTATTATTTAATACAAGGATAGTAGCAAGAAGGAATAACAATGAAATCTGTTCTGCTTATTTGTTTAAAAGAAGGAACCCTTTTGAAACCCAGAGTTAAAATATCAAATCCAAGATAAGGTCTAGCAAAAATCATCAATTCATTGTATTAAGAAGAAATTCATAGTAAGAAGTTACACAAAGGTTTATAAAACAGCTAAACCAACTCCTAAGTTAAATAATAAGAAACAAAACAAAACAAACAAATAATTCTTCTTTTTTTTAAGGACTGGAACAAAAGTAGAGAAAACATGTTCAAAAACATTTAAGGTACAATCTGATAATCATATGCGTCTATCCAAAATCATGGTACTCTAAATCCTCGTCATACTAGTAAGAAAGGCTACGATAATCACAAAGTCCTCGACTTAGGCACATACCTCTAGAATCGTGGTATTTAACATTTTTACGATGCCGCTAGCTTGACTGCGAAAACCTTAAATTCCCACACCCGAGAAATATATCCAAAATCAGACTATATGTTCTCACCATGCTGGCTAATGTGACTATAGAAGACCAGATTCCAAAACTTAGATAACCTAGCCCATATAATTTCATCTTGACAAAAATTAAAATTAAATCAACAGGGAATACCCAAAAATCAAATTTATCAACGAACATCAAGATTCAAAATTGAACAAAAATCCATCAAGTCATATAAATACAAATTCGGATGCAACAGCTAACATCAAGATCCAAAATTCAACAATCATCATCAAAATCAATCACTACAAACTCAAATTCAACAATAATCCATCAAAATCAAGTTCAACAACAGAAAGTAAAGATAAATCAAATCAAGGGAAGAAGAGCTTTCAAATCGAAGTTAAAATAAGATTCTCAAGGGTCGTCCCAGGAATCTCTCAAGGGATCCTAACTGTGATTGAGTACCTTTAAAATATATCCTAATCCTACTGCAGGCTGTAGTGGTACTCTAGGTCGAATACCACTACACAAACTCGGCCTGCATGGGCCACCACTAAAACGTGTCACGACCCGCACCCTAGAGTAAGGGCACGAGACGTGGGTACGTCCAGCCTACGCCGCAGTGTCGACGGTAGAACGCTGTCCTAGGTCTCATGCATCTAACAGTATAAGGCTAAGCAGTTTATACTCTCCGAATGGGGGTGACATAGCAGAATGTAAACTCAATCACATCTAAGGTAGAGCATAATGGAAGATAGATAAAATATGAAATCCACAAAGAGATACATCAGATAGAAGTCTAAGTGTCTAAGATACACAATCCAGAAATATCTCAAATCTCAAATACAGTAATCCATAAATACAATGCAAGACAACTAAAAATAAGTTATAAGTAAAACCCTAGCTATCTATACAACCTCTACTGTGTCTCCTCTAGGCTAGCAGGCAATCTCCAGGCTATCTGTAAAATTTATCAACAGGTCCAGTCAGGACGGGAGCAAGCACAATATATCTCACGCAGATCATAACAGGTTAGAGAATATAAACATACAAGAGAGTACGATACATGAAACTGAAAGAAAGTACATGATGTAAACAGAGAGAGAACTGTAATAGAAATATCTACTATAAGTAGAGAGCTACTAGTGACTAGTGATTTAGAGTACAAAGTCGACATGTGAACGGCTTGATTTGCACATGGCTATACTAAGAGGCGTACATGGCTATTCTACTTTAGAATTGTTCACATGACTATTTATACTCCCCCGTACCCCAATCAATACACAAGGATCCAGACAAGTTATGTTACGTATATGATTTTCACATGAAGCCCATAAATAGATGAACATGAAATATACATGAGAGCTCATACATGAGTGCACATGAAGTTCACATGGGGGTCCATAAATGGGTGCACATGAAATTCATATGAAGGCTCATAAATGAGTGCACATGCAATATAGGTTATACATGAGATACATGGGAAACATGACTGATTCATGAGAGCACATGAGAGTACACGAGCATGCATGAACGAACATGAAGCACATGAGAAACATGAATAACATGAGAGCGAGGAATACATGATGTACACGAAACACATGACATAATATATCCGATGCTCCCGAGGGGGATAACATCTCAATGTAGGGATCCATATAGTACCAATCCGTGATAATATCGTGACAGCATCAAATAAGGTAAACTAGAGCAGAAATATAATTCTAAACAAGTTATGAAATGATCAGAGAATGTACTCGCCTGGTGTCTGAATGTCCAAAGTAAATATACTGTCCGAGGAGAGGTGTCTGGCTCCTAATCAGAACAGCACAAGTCACAACAAGTCCAAAATGGCAATATGAAGTTCTACTATGCATTCTTTGTCACGCCCCGATTCCGTAGAATCGATAGTCGTCTCCCGGGCGTGATGCCGTGCGAACCTAAATTGCGATCGCACAAGGCATAGTCATAAGGTTATCCGAAACACAACATCAAATTAGAGTACGCAGAGAAATTGAATGACGCATTTGAAGTAGAAATAGACTTTTTTATTGATAATAGAAACTTTACATGGACTTCTTTACAATTATTGCTGCGCGGGCTACAACATAACTCGACTTACAAAATGAACGCCGATGAGATAGTCGTTCCATACATTACACCCCTTTATACAAGCAAAAACTATTACACATTTCCACCTGCGATCGAGGCAAGCCGATTCGCCATCTTTTCTTTGGACTGAGTGCGGGGTCTTCTTCAAAAGGAATCCAGAAACAAGCCTTCACACGGACGAGACTTCAAAAGTGTCCACGCCGCCTTGAGATTTTTAGGTGGCACGCCCTTCGTGGTTCGGGGTACCTGCATGGAGAGCGAGGATCAGTACATTACACTTTGTACTGGTGCGTGGCAAGTTAAGTTTCCAAGCTCTCATTTGGTTGAATGAGTTTATATGACTTTAGTTCATAAATGTTTCTAACCATCCTAATGAATTTCAAGTGAGCATTGACAAGCATAATGTAATTTACGTTGGAACTTACCCCCGGCGGGCCGCGCTGCGCCCTTTGAAACTTACCATGTTCTTTCCTGTCAATTGTTATCATTTACATTTCCAAGTGCAACATTTCGTGTGTTTGGTCACTGACATCACAAGCCATCCTGGACTATAGCTTTGTTAGCCAGGGCCCTTGCAGCGCAAGTAGCGAGCCCCGCTGCAAGTCTCCGCTTAACCCGTGCTATCATCCTGCACAGCTATACCGTGTTTCCTCCTAGGCCGAGTCGATCCCGTGGCCCCGGGTAGTCGCTCGAGGAAACTCTCCCTTGTCGACAAGTTGTCCAATGACCGAGTTAAGGCAACATTTAGTTATTAAGGCCTAGCCTACTTTCTCTTTGAAACTTGATTATATTACCGTATCCGTGCCTTTGCTTTCATCCTTTCATCCGTAGCAACACTATTGATTTACTTAAGAAGGGGGTCGAGAAGAGAAGGGTCAGCCACTCACCTTGAGTTTACTTCAGCGAGAGAACTTGCTGGTTGTGCTAGACGTCGCCTACGCGATTACCTGAAATCGCACAAGCAACCGATTAGAACACTGCATTATTCAAGGAGTTCGATAGGAAATGCGAGTTCGAAATGCAAGCCATAAAAACCATCGAAAACATTCACGAAAGCGCACTCAGAAAACAAAGCCAAAACCAACGCAAGCGGCGTGAAAAGCAGAGCAACGGGAGGTCTCTCCCGACTCAGCCGCAGAGTCAATCCTCGAGGCGCAGCCCGCTGAATATGGGACTTAGTTCCGAAGAAGACATTCCATAACGAGGAATGGGTCTTAATTCAACCGTTCCCGTTCGATCGACTCGGCCGATCCCGACCTATCGGTCCCGACCGAATTGATAGCGACAGTGTTCCTTTCTCGCGCACCCCGTGGGCAAAGTACGGGGCACGATGTAGGGACGGGGCACTACACCATAACCAACTAAGAAAAAGTTTCGTCCTCGAAACTTAAGAATAGAACCTACCTCTACGAGAACAATGAAGGAAACTTCTCCTTCATTTCAGACTCAAGCTCCCACGTCGACTCCTCGACCGAATGGTTTTCTCCAGAGGACGCGGACTAGAGGAATAGTACGGTTGCAGAGAAGTTTATCCTTGCGCTCCAAGATTTGCACCGGCTCTTCGACATATGATAGGTCCGCCTTCAGGTCCAGCTTGCCCAACTCTACCACATGCCCCGGATCGTGCACGTACTTCCGCAATTGCGAGACGTGGAAGACGTCATATACCTCTGACAATGTCGACGGCAAGGCGAGTTGGTAAGCTACCGGGGCGACTCGCTTCAATATTTCGAATGGGCCAACAAATCTTGGGCTCAACTTTCCTTTCGCACCGAACCGGAAAACTCTACGCATAGGCATCACCTTCAGGAATACATGGTCACCTTCCGAGAACTCGAGGGGACGTCGGTGCGTGTCGGCATAGCTTTTCTGTCGGCTTTGTGCTATATTCAATCTTTCTCGTATCAACTTGACCTTCTGCACAGTCTGCTCCACCAGCTCCGGACCAAGTATCTGCCGTTCCCCGACTTCATCCCAGCAAATGGGCGATCTACACTTCCGGCCGTACAAAGCTTCATACGGCGCCATTTGGATGCTGGACTGATAGCTATTGTTGTATGCAAACTCGGCCAGCGGTAGATGGACGTCCCAACTTGACTTCAAGTCGATCGCACAGAGTCGCAACATGTCTTCGAGAATTTGGTTCACCCGCTCTGTTTGGCCGTCAGTCTGAGGATGATAAGCTGAGCTGAACTTCAACTTGGTCCCCAGTGCTGAATGTAGACTACTCCAGAAGCGTGCTACGAACCGTCCATCCCGATCCGAGACGATAGACACTGGGACCCCGTGCAGCCGAACTATTTCATCAAGATATATCTGAGCAAGGCGGTCGACGCTCCAAGTAACTTTGATGGCGATAAAGTGCGCTGACTTGGTTAGTCGATCGACGATGACCCAGATGGCATCGTTTCCCCGCGGCGTCCTCAGCAAGCCAACAACGAAGTCCATAGTAATGTGATCCCATTTCCACTCTGGAATGGCAAGGTTCTGCATTTCCCCGACCGGTCGCTGGTGCTCGGCTTTGACTTGCTGACAGGCCATACATTTTGACACAAAGAGCAATACGTCCCTCTTCATGCCGTGCCACCAAAAGACAACGCGGAGGTCCTTATACATCTTGGTGCTGCCAGGATGCAAGGAATATTTTGCATAGTGTGCCTCCGTCATTATCTCCTTTCTGAGTTCTACGTCGTCCGGTACGCATAGCCGTCCCTTCACGCGCAACACTCCCGACTCGTCCTCTGTAAAGTCAGACGCTTTCCCTGTCGACATCAGCTTCCGCATCTTCTCCAGGTAGGGGTCATCCTTCTGTGCAGACTTGATCCTCTCCAGTAGGCTAGGTTCCACCCGCAGTTGCGCCAGTTTCACGTCTCTGAAACGAACTCGAAGCTCGATGCCCATTCCTTCCAAGTCACGCAGCAGTCGGTCGTTGATACATAATGAAGCCAAGTACTTCCGGCTAAGCGCATCCGCTACCACATTTCCCTTGCCCGGCGTGTAGTCGATCGACAAGTCGTAGTCTTTGATTAGTTCGAGCCATCGCCTCTGCCGCAAATTCAATTCTTTCTGGGTGAAGAGATACTTGAGGCTTTTATGGTCCGTATAAATCCTGCACGCCACGCCATAGAGATAGTGACGCCACAGCTTCAACGCAAACACAATTGCCGCTAGTTCTAGGTCGTGCGTGGGGTAGTTCTTCTCGTGCGGCTTCAACTGCCGGGAAGCAAAAGATATCACCTTATCCCGCTGCATGAGCACACACCCCAAGCCCTGGCCAGAAGCATCGCTGAAGATTTGAAATCCCTCCGTCCCGTCAGGAAGAGCAAGTATCGGGGCCGAAACGAGCCGTTGTTTGAGCTCCTGGAAGGAAGCTTCACAGTCGTCTGACCACTTGAATGCGACTCCTTTCTGGGTGAGGCGAGTCAACGGCGATGCGATCTTCGCGAAGTCCTTCACGAAGCGTCGGTAGTATCCCGCCAAGCCTAGGAAGCTTCGAATTTCACTAACTGATGTGGGCCGTTTCCAATCAGCAACTGCCTCGACTTTCTTCGGATCGACTGCGATGCCCGCGGCGGAGATGATGTGCCCAAGGAATGAGACGCTGTTCAGCCAGAACTCGTACTTGCTCATCTTCGCGTACAACTGATTCTCTCGAAGGGTTTGGAGTACCGTCCGCAGATGCTCTGCATGTTGCGATCGATCCTTCGAGTAGACGAGGATGTCGTCGATGAAGACTACTACGAACTTGTCAACGAACAGACGGAACACCCGATTCATTAGATCCATGAAGACAGCAGGGGCGTTTGTCAGACCGAACGGCATTACCAAGAACTCGTAGTGGCCATAACGAGTGCGGAAGGCAGACTTCGGCACGTCGTCTGGCTTGACTTTGAGTTGGTGATAACCCGATCGTAGATCAATCTTCGAAAACACCGTTGCACCTTGGAGCTGGTCGAACAAGTCGTCGATACGGGGCAGGGGGTATTTGTTTCGGACGGTGGCTTTATTCAATTCCGATAGTCGATGCAGAGTCGCATCGATCCATCTTTCTTCTTCACGAACAGCACGGGCGCACCCCACGGCGAGACACTCGGACGGATAAACCCTCTGTCGAGCAATTCCTGAAGTTGTGCCTTCAATTCCTTCAATTCTGCAGGGGCCATTCTGTAAGGAGCCTTCGAGATCGGCCGGGTGTCGGGGAATGTGTCGATAGTGAACTCTATCTCTCGATCAGGTGGCATGCCGGGTAGCTCGTCCGGGAACACGTCTGGGAATTCTGCCACAACGTCGGTCTCTCCCGCATTTGTACCATCCTGTCGCACGTCTCGAACGGAAGCTAGATAGCCTTCGCACCCGGAATGCAGCATCCGTCGAGCAGATATTACGGAGATCACCATGCAGGTCGGCGACGCCTCACCACACGAGTAGCAGAATTCAGGCACTCCAGGTATGCGGAATGTGACTTTCTTTTCAGCACAGTCGATGGTTGCGTTGCACGGACCGAGCCAATCCATGCCCAATATGATGTCGAAGTCCTTCATGTCTAGAACTATCGCATCAAGACCGATCTTTTGACCGCCGATACAGATAATCCCGCTGCGCAAGCTAAGTTTGTGAGAATTGGTGCACCCGAAGGTGTGCTTACGCTAAGGTCGAGATCTAACGATATTACAGGAAATTTGTGCTCGGCGGCGAAATCCGCCGATATGAAAGTATGCGAGGCGCCTGAATCAAATAACACACGAGCAGGTACATTATTGAAATTTAATATACCTGTCACAACAGTGTCGGAAGTATACGCCTCGTCTCGAGTCAGAGCAAAGACACGCCCCTGAGCATTAGGGCGTCGGTCTTGGTTGTTGGACTGAGTGTGCTGAGGAGGTCGGGGCGCCTGTCCTCGATTCTCCTGACGATGTTGTTGGGGTGGCACGTTACGATTCAATTTTCGGGGCAATCCCGTGCTTGGTGGTTCCTTGCTCCGCAATTGAAGCATCCTCCTTCGAGGACATGACAATCGTTGGCATGGTGACCGAAGTTGTTGCACCTGGTGCACCGAGGTAGTGGGTTCTGCCCTTTGTAGCCGCGTTGTTTGGACGCTTTGAAGCGTGATTGTTGCCTCCCGTATAGCTAGGACGTTTGTGATTGGAGTGGCGCACAACGTCGTCAGCACCGGAAGGATGCAGGTTCTCAAGGCGGAGGGCGTGATTCAGAGCCTCGCCCATGGTCTTGTACTCCGGGACCCCGACATGTGCACCAATAGAGGGTCGCAGGCCCACTTCGAACCGTCGCACACGGCACTCTTCAGTAGGCAGAAACTGGCCAGCGAACTTAGACAACTTGTTAAATTCTGCGGCGTACTGTTCTACTGTCCTGCTCCCTTGCTTCAACTGCATGAATTCATTCTCCTTCGCTTGACGAATGGCTGACGGAAGGTACTGCACTTCAAAAGCTTTGCGGAACGTGGCCCAAGAGATCGGCGCGGTGTTGTTGTCCGGTCGGATCGCTCGCTTGCGCACGGCCCACCAGTCGTGCGCGTTCAACCGTAGTTTGAAGTTGTGCGCGCAGGCGACTTGCTTGGATTCTTCAATGCCGAGCAGCTCGAAGTGATCTTCCAGCTCTTCCAGCCAGTCGATTGCCATGGAGGGACCCTCGGTGCCGCTGAAGGAAGCGCGGCACGCCTTCTTGAATTCGGACACTTCAAAGTTGTACTTTTTCGGTGCCGCTGGTTGACGCTCGGGATCCTCCGTGTCGACATCAATGGGTTGGATCGCCGGCACGGTGACGGTAGGCGTAGTCGCAGAATTTCCGTTGGCCGCCATTGTCTGGACGATCTGCTGCAGGGTATCTAGCTGCTTTTGCTGAAGTTTGGCATGTGCATCAAAGCGAGCTTCGAACTGGGCCTGTCGTTCCTCTACCTGCTGATGCCGGTTCTCGGACTGGTTTTGCTGCGCCTCCATCATGCGCAGCATCCTTTCGATTGTATCGTTAGAAGGTCCGGCCCGCGGACGATGCGAACTACTGGAGCCGCTTGAAGCGCTCTGTTCTTGCTCGGCCGTGGGCTCCGCCACTTCTGCGATACGAAGGCAAACGCATCAGTCACAAATTATTACGGACTCATTGTATGGAACAACGTATCTCATCGATGCGAGGTCAAAGGATGTAAAGCCGTGCTCTGATACCATTATGTCACGCCCCGATTCCGTAGAATCGATAGTCGTCCCCCGGGCGTGATGCCGTGCGAACCTAAATTGCGATCGCACAAGGCATAGTCATAAGGTTATCCGAAACACAACATCAAATTAGAGTACGCAGAGAAATTGAATCGCATTTGAAGTAGAAATAGACTTTTTCATTGATAATAGAAACTTTACATGGACTTCTTTACAATCATTGCCGCGCGGGCTACAACATAACTCGACTTACAAAATGAACGCCGATGAGATAGTCGTTCCATACATTACACCCCTTTATACAAGCAAAAACTATTACACATTTCCACCTGCGATCGAGGCAAGCCGATTCGCCATCTTTTCTTTGGACTGAGTGCGGGATCTTCTTCAAAAGAAATCCAGAAACAAGCCTTCACACGGACGAGGCTTCAAAAGTGTCCACGCCGCCTTGAGATTTTTAGGTGGCACGCCCTTCGTGGTTCGGGGTACCTGCGTGGAGAGCGAGGATCAGTACATTACACTTTGTACTGGTGCATGACAAGTTAAGTTTCCAAGCTCTCATTTGGTTGAATGAGTTTATATGACTTTAGTTCATGAATGTTTCTAACCATCCTAATGAATTTCAAGTGAGCATTGACAAGCATAATGTAATTTACGTTGGAACTTACCCCCGGCGGGCCACGCCGCGCCCTTTGAAACTTACCATGTTCTTTCCTGTCAATTGTTATCATTTACATTTCCAAGTGCAACATTTCGTGTGTTTGGTCACTGATATCACAAGCCATCCTGGACTATAGCTTTGTTAGCCGGGGCCCTTGCAGCGCAAGTAGCGAGCCCCGCTGCAAGTCTCCGCTTAATCCGTGCTATCATCCTGCACAGCTATACCGTGTTTCCTCCTAGGCCGAGTCGATCCCGTGGCCCCGGGTAGTCGCTCGAGGAAACTCTCCCTTGTCGACAAGTTGTCCAATGACCGAGTTAAGGCAACATTTAGTTATTAAGGCCTAGCCTACTTTCTCTTTGAAACTTGATTATATTATCGTGTCCGTGCCTTTGCTTTCATCCTTTCATCCGTAGCAACACTATTGATTCACTTAAGAAGGGGGTCGAGAAGAGAAGGGTCAGCCACTCACCTTGAGTTTACTTCGGCGAGAGAACTTGCTGGTTGCGCTAGACGTCGCCTACGCGATTACCTGAAATCGCACAAGCAACCGATTAGAACACTGCATTATTCAAGGAGTTCGATAGGAAATGCGAGTTCGAAATGCAAGCCATGAAAACCATCGAAACATTCACGAAAGCATTCAGAAACAAAGCCAAAACAACGCAAGCGGCGTGAAAAGCAGAGCAACGGGAGGTCTCTCCCGACTCAGCCGCAGAGCCAATCCTCGAGGCGCAACCCGCTGAATATGGGACTTGGTTCCGAAGAAGACATTCCATAACGAGGAATGGGTCTTAATTCAACCGTTCCCGTTCGATCGACTCGGCCGATCCCGACCTATCGGTCCCGACCGAATTGATAGCGACAGTGTTCTTTCTCGCGCACCCCGTGGGCAAAGTACGGGGCACGATGTAGGGACGGGGCACTACATTCTACATGATTCTAGGTCAATCTAACCAAAGTCAACTCTGGTCAACTTGGTCAACTCTAAAAGTCAAACCTAGGTCAACTATGGTCAAATTAGGTCTAACAAGTCTAAATTAGGTCAAACAAGTTATTCTAGGTCTAAACAAACTAAGTATATGCAAATCAAGTATCCAAGATAGCTACTAACTCATGCCTAAGTCACTTGCTAAACTAAGTACAAAACTAAACCATAAGCTAACAAGGCACACAAACGTAGTCATATAATGTATATATTTATTCTATTCACATATTCATATACATAGATATATATAGAAAAGCTATATATAGCACACAACATATATATATATATATTTTTTATATATATATATATAAAGCGAGGTAAAAGAGTAAGTGAGTATTTGTGTGTTTGGCATGTGTGAAAGGATGTGTTAATGTTATAAATTTAGTGATATATAATATATAATATATATATATATATATAATACTATATATATATATATATAATATAATATATATATATATATAAAGAGAGGTAAAAGAGTAAGTGAGTATGTGTGTGTTTTGGCATGTGTGAAAGGATATGTGTTAATGTTATAAAATTTAGTGATAGGTAGGTGTATGTGACATGGGATACATGATGTCAAAGGGTGTATGAATGCATGCGTGTAAAAGGTTATAGATTAACTCAGTTTATAGAAATATATTATATTTATATATATATATATATATAATATATATATTATATATATAGATTATATATATATATTATAGATATATATATATTTATATAATATATCTATAATATATATATTTTATAATATAGATATATATATATATATATATATTATAATTTATATATATATATATATAGATATCTATATAATATATATATATATATATATATATATATATTATATATATATATTGATATATATATATATATATATATCTATATATATATATATCTATATATATATATAATATATAATGAATGCATGTGTGTAAAGGTTATAGGTTAACTCAGTTATAGATATATATATATATATATATATATATATATATATCTATATCTATATATATATATATAGAAGAGAGGTAAAAGAGTAAGTGAGTATGTGTGTTTGGCATGTGTGTGAAAGGATATGTGTTAATGTAAAATTTAGTGATAGGTAGGGTATGTGATGGGATACATGATGTCAAAGGGTGTATGAATGCATGTGGTAAAGGTTATAGGTTAACTCAGTTTATAGAATACATACATAACATACTTACCTTGTATACATGCATACATACATATCATGTATTACTTTACATGATACATGTACATGTATACTTGTATTATATACTTACATTCATGCATATTAGATATTGTATTATATAACATATTACAAACATTCATTTTATTCATGCATCTATGCATTACCTACATGTTTTATACATATGAATACATTGTATATTCATATCATTTCATACATTAACATAGAGACATACAAACATGCACATCTATATTTTATACCTTGCATTACCTACATATCATGTTATATATTATCATTCATTTTCATATATTACATTATCTTAAGTTGAATACATCATATATGGATACAATACATTATCTTGCATGCTTGCATTCATACATTTATTTATATTACCTATATACATGTATTTTCTCCATTCATTCATACTTGCATCATATACTCTACATTACCATACATGTTATCATTATATATTGCATTATAATATTTATATATATGCATTCATATCTATCATTATATATATATCTTGCATTCATATCTAGCATTTATTATATACTTTTATGCATACATTGTATATCATTCTTTCATTCATGCATTGCTTATATGCATTATATTAATTGCATTCCTACATGCTTGCATTCAACCATATATATATATATTAATGTAAAGAGAATATATATCATATATATATTATTTCATTCATCTAACATATCATGTATTACATACTCTATATTCATTTAATATCTATACTACATAGGCTCATAGGTTACACAAAATACATATATCGTCACTCTTCTACTTAAAATCAGTACTGTACCAATTGGGCATTCACTAAATTCTAGGATTAAAGTATGTCGTAGCCCTTTGTGTTAGCTTTCCAAAACTTTAAACGGATCGCATTTTCGTGTCCGAAAGCTCCCGGAATCGCAAAAATACCGAAACGCGTTCATCTTTCGTACAGCTGACACTCAAATAATTTTACAGAATGTTACATAAAGAATTTGGCTTATTAAAATATATATTTGGAAAGCTAACTTCGATACGGTTCTTTTAAAAAAATGGGAGATAAATCGGAGTTCTAAGCTAAAAGTTATGACATTTCTAAGTTGTTATGGCTACTAAAAACGTGGATAAAAATTATGACGAATTTAGGTAGTTTGAGACAAGAAACACAAGTATATAACATAATATATCAAGAACTCACTCTCTACACTAATATATATATATGAGACACTATAGAACACATCTCCAATACAAAAATATGAGATTAAACATGTAATAATTCATTCATACATAACAACAACACATAGTGTGTCCAAATTTGGGATTTTTCCCACATGGACACAACCACAACACAAAGGACACTCCTATGACCTCCAAATTGACACGAAATGGACACAAATGGAGATACAGCCATGGAGGGTCATTCCTATGGGTTCAAAATATTTCTATATGCATGTAGGAATGGATTAGAGGAGAGATTATACCTTCCGGGAGAGAGATTCAAAGGAAAATCCTTCCGACACGACACCGACACGTAGAGATTCTAAAAGGACACGAACGAGCTCCGAATCCTCCCAAACTTGGCTAGAACCCTCTAACCATGGAGTAGAGGAGAAATGAAGAATATTTGTTGGAAGAAAGGGTTGATTTGGAGATAAAATCAATGGAGGTTCATCTCTAAATTAATTTGGGGAAGAACAAGAGAGAGAAAGTGGATGAAAACAAATGAATGAAGGAGTGACCCACTCCTTATCCCCTCCCCCCCATATGTGGCTGCCCAAAAAGGGTGAGGTGTCCCCTATTTGAATGTCCAAAATGCCCTCCACTAATCTATTGATTTAAATTAGGAATGGGTTAAAGGTTGAGGTCAATTTAGTCTAGTTTTAAGTCTCTAATTAAACTAAACCTATCCATAAATAATTAGTCTAACTACTAACTAAAATTAATATCATGTGGACTAAAATTAATATCATGTGGGCCATGTCTAACTAGTGTGTGGGTCCTACTAGAGTCAAACTACCTCCCGAGTCCCCGTTTCAAGTCGGATTGAGTTGAAATTCGAACCCGACTCAAATAACCCCAAAATAATATCATAAATAATAAATAAATTTCAACCCAAAATAATATCATAAATAATAAAATAAATTTCAAAATATTCAAAAATGTAAAATGACAAAAATATCCATGTTTCTGAAAAAAGGTATTTCTCAACTTTGAGCTTTTATATAGTGAAGAAATTACAAGTTTGCCACCGCTCTAAAATATTAATGACATTTTATTTCTAAACGTTATAAAAGCCCAGAATTAGCCCAAACCGTCATAGAAAAAAGGTATTTCTCAACTTTGATAACACTTATGTATCAGCCGTCATTAAAACTCCTTGTCGAGCGTAGGGGTGTAAAATGGACAAAATAGTCCGTTGTCCGTACGTGTCCGGCTCGATAAATGGTTCGACCGCGGAACGCCCGATTCATTAACGAACAAAACTTGGACATTTTTTTTGGTCCGATTAAAAATCGGACCCGGACACGGTCACATCCATGTCCGGTCCGACTTCGTCCGCGAACAGTCCGATAGTGGAGACTCATTTTGGTTTTGTATCAATGATGTCATAATATTTTGGTTTTGCATCAAGTTTTTGTTGTCTCGTCTCAATTTTTGTTATCCTTTTACTATTGTTTGTTGTATTATATAACCTTCAATTGTATTTTCTTTCAACTAGATTTTTTGAACCAACTATTAAGGTATCTTGATAAAATAATAACTTTTGGTAATATATTTAATTTGTCCGCGGACCGTCCGATTGAATTAACAAACAGTGGTTGTCCGTGTTCGTCCGGCCCGAACTTGAACAATGAACTGTCCATGTCCGTCCGTCCGAACTCATTTTCATTAACGGACCGAACACGGACAGTGGACTGTCCGTGTCCGTCCGATCCATTTACACCCCTAGTCGAGCGTCATTAATAGGTCTTTTGTTGTAGTGATGGGTGCCAAGACCCCTCAAAATGTATACAAAGATCAATTAAAAACTTTGTATAAATTATTGCATGCCTACGTATCTCAAACACTCAACCCTACTGGACATGAGTTTTTCATCCATCCCGAGAGAGTAAAATTTCTTTATTATATGGGAAGGAAAAAAGGATGGATATAGGTTCCTACATGTTCAGTAGAATGATGCATCTCGTGAAAAAATCAACTGCAAGGACAGCTCTCCCTTTCGAAGGATTTGTATGCTCGATGGCTAGTAAACATTCTGTCCCAAGCTTAGCAGGGGATGTTTATATTAAAAACAAAGGCCCCATGAGAAAACTAACCTTCACTCGGATGTTTGGAAAACGGACAGCAGCTGCAAGCAAACCATCAACATCTGAAAAACCATCAACTTATGGAATAAAAAACACTAAGGACAGGGTTGATGATCTATACAATTTGTTGCTGCTAACTTTGAGAATGTCTTCAAAGAGATAAAGACTATATCCGACAACCAGAAATTAATTCTGGATAAGATTAACCAGATAGAGGTTGAATTTGCTGACCAAGAATAAGATTTTTCTTCCCCTCGTGAAGAAGGTAAATGGGGCTAGCCCAAACTCTTATGTAAAAATACATACTGTGCACATTGACACTTTAATGCTAGCCATCACTTTGATACTTCTATTTATGTTTCTGGTTGTCATTTCTACATATACAGTGAGTCCATACTGACTATAATTTTTCTTAATCCGTCCCTCAAGGTGTAGGTGAAGGATATTTGAGAAAGAAGAAGAAGAAGAAAAAAAAAGAAACAAGAAGAAGAAGATGGAGATGGCTATGAAGATTCATCTTTTTAGTTTTGAATCTTTTATTTCAACTTAGAAGTAATATTTGACTTGTAATATGGTTCTGAATATTTGTTGGTCATGGCGGTCAAACTAAATTTTATGTTTGAAATATTGTAAGACTAAACTTTTCGCTTGTACTAAGTGCATAGTTCGTAATTTGTTTGGCAAATGTAATATAGTCTTGAATTTATAGTAGGTCTGATATTTATTTAGATTATTGTATTGTGAATTATGCAGGTTCTTTGTTGAATTACTAACGTGGATTGGGCAGATTACTGTAATGTGAATTATGCAGTTTATTGGACTTAGAATGAAGTATACTTAATTTGATTATAATTTTTTGGTTGAAGCGTTTATTTGATTGGCAGTTGGCCTTCATAGATGATATTGATATTTTGGTGTATTCATTTGATTTGTAGATGCCCATCACAGATTTTATGAGTCCTGGGTGCATTCCTAGGGTTTACAGATGGCCTCATTACGGATGCATTCCTGGGATCACTAAAACTTTATTTGATTGTAATGTGTTTTGCTTTCTGTAAAAAATTATTACATCGATGCCATCAGTATGAATTCGATGCCAGTGCCTGTTCATCCCTTGTTATTGCTGAAGCAAAATTGTAATCCTGCCTGTTCATCCATTGTTATTGCTGAAGCATAATTGTAATCCTGCTGTTCTCCTTGTTATTGTCATCAGTACATCGATGCCATCAGTATGAAGTCGATGCCAGTGTAATGCATAATGTAATATAAGAAAAAAAAAATTTGATAGTAGGTTAATTATATTCAAACACTCGCAAGAAATTTTGTGCAGCCATACAGTGGAAGCCTGATAAAATGATATTCAGATTTTCTTGAACATGATTTAATATTAAATGAATATACTTGGTAAATGATATTAAAAAACTGTGACCGGGAGTGGTCAGGAGATCTATTCCCGGTGGAGCGTTCGCCACAATTACCTTCTTTTAAATACGCATGCCTCACCACTACCACTAGACTAGAGGGTCATTAACACACACACACACCACACACACACACACACAAATCTATATATATTATATATATTTATATAGATTATATATATATATATATATATATATATAGATATTTAATATATATATATATATATATATTAGTTTAATATATATATATATTTATATATATATATTATATATATATATTAGTTATATATATATATATATATATATATATATATATATATATATATATATAAATATATATATATATATATATATATATATATATATATATATATATATATATATATATATATATATATATATATAAACTACATGTTGTAGCAAACTGTAGGCTTCTCTGCAGCAAACTAGAGGCTACTCTATAGCAAACTGCAGACTTCTTCTGCTACTCATGCTACAGCAACGTGCAGTTTGTTCCTGCTGCACCTTGTTCAACGTATCTAAAGTTTCAATATTCATTTCCCATAAAATATTTATAAGAAAAAACTTCCCAGTAGGATTTCTTAATTAATTTTTCGTAACAAAAAAAACTAAGATATATATCAAAAGAATTAAAGAATTTACAAAAGGGTAAGCAACAAATTTTTTGAATCCAATTGAAAGAGTCAAAATAAGAGCTGCAATTGGTTTGGATACAGCAATCAACAACCAACATGCGAAAAAAGAAATCATAAAATGCGAGTATAAAAATTTAAGCGGGAAAACCTTTGTAATAAAAATCATAATAGATGTGTCATAATCTTAATTTTTATTTCTTTATGTATTTTAATTATTTTCAGCCTTTCAAAAAAATTATTTTCCTATATTATTTTTCAAAAATAAATAAATCAATCAAAAAAAATTCTTTAGCCCCTCATGCAAATTCAAATTTGCATCTTGCTATAGCCACTAGGTGGCACTCATGCATGGAGAGGTGCCATGTGGCATCCTCTTCTCATGACAAGGCCTTAAGGACAAATTTGTAATTTCCCTTTTATGTTCCTTTTTTTTATAAAGGAGAATGGAGAGAGAGAACCATTCTTCTCCTCTCCTTCCACCAGCTGAGCATTCCTCTCCTTATTTTTCTACATCTTATTATTCTTCTCCTCTTCCCTTCCCCTTCCCTTAACTGTTGCTGCTGCATTTACTGCTGCAGCTGCTGCATTTGCCGCATTGCTGCTGCGGCTGCTGCCGCGGGCCGGCGCCGCTGCCGCCGCCGCCGGCCGGTCGGCCACCGGTCGACCCCCTTTTTCACCACTTCTTCTTCCTCATCCTCCTCATTCTCCAATTCCCCTTCATCTCATTTCAATTTTATTCCTAGGTTTTGAAATTTTAACCCAATTTCATTTTTGTGCCCTAGAATTTTGAATTGGGACTTGGGGAAGAACTCTTCTAATAGGAATTATACCTAAAAGCAAGGCAAGCCCTCTCCTTTCCTTTTTATTCTAAAATTTTCCATCAAAAAAAGAAGAAGAAATGCATGTTAAATTATTGATCTCAATTTTTGGGATAGAATTACGTATATTTTTAATTTGTTTGTTGACCTTGAATGTAGTAGTGTAGAGTTCATTCCTATCTCATAAACATACTTTACCGACACCTTAGTTCTTCATGACACAATGAGTTATTACAACTTTGTGGTTTTCTTTATGAATGGAAATTAAAAAGGAATAAAGCCTAGAAATTTTTGTACTTTAAGCCTTAATTTTATTAAATGGTTTTATGCTTGTCACGAAGATAATGAGTTTATATATATTCATAAAGAGGGCTTGTATGAATTCTTGTTAATATCATGAAATGCAAGATTGTAAAAGTTAATTTCTAGGCAAGGGTCATATGTATATGCATGTTTACTAAATTCAAGAAGAAATTGGCCCAACATAGTTGCCTTGCATGGAAGTACCTCTAATTATCTTCAAGCAAAGTTTTTATGAAATTTTTTCATTATTACTTATATTGTTTAATTCTGTCCAGGGTTATAAATTACACTTATTTGACATAATTATAATGACCACTTAGTTAAATGTGTATATATTGATACCAGTACATTATGGTACCCTCACCTATAAGTTTTCAAGTCAAAATAACCAATTTGTGCCCCTAAAAGATAGTTTTATGTATGGATTTATTTTGGACACGTTAGAATTGATTTTGGATAACTTATTCATTTCGTGACTTTCCTTAGAAGACCTTCTTATATGATTTATACTACAACATGTATTTTTGGGCTTGAAAGACCCAAGATACATTTTTTTGCGCATAAATAAGAATGCTAGCTCGCTAAGGTATGTTGTAAACTCCTTAATTTCAATATCGCTTGTCATAATTTGCGTGGCCGGTGTTGAGGGTTGCTCCACCGAAGGGGTCGGCGTGCCCATATGTTTATTCTTTGTGTTTATTTGTTCTGAAAATGTTTCCGGGTCAGTAAATACAAAAGAGACTCTGCCGAAAATTTTGAGAATTTTCGGAGATAGTTTTTTTTCGAGTTTTCGAACTTTTTAGAAACTTTTGACTCAAGTTCTAGACCATTGGAACCATCCTATCTCCGGCCTATAACATCAGAAGGATTCTTGGAAATCATTGTCCAATTAGATACTTTGGAATTTTGCCTTGGTTCCGACACTTCTTGGACTACATTAGTTTCGGAATAGACGAAACTATTACTTGAATGCGACTTGGCTTCCAGGATTCCCGTTTGGAAGATAGTTTCTCTAGAGTCCAAATGTCTAGAATAGGTTGCATGGGGTTGGGAGAGAAACCATTGGATCACACCCGGCTGACCTCTTTGCAATATGGAATTTTTTTCTTTCGTACTGATCAGTCCCGGAATCGGTGTTCGTGCGACCGCGCGAATATCCGAGGTGAGGCTTAGCTCATCTTCCTGATACAAATGGACATTTAAGCCCTAAGTTTCAGCTCAGACTTCCATTGTGTATGTCTCTTGTCCTGAGTTTTCAGCTCAGAATAATGGTTAATTCATTAGACATCTAAGCCCTGAGTTTCAGCTCAGACTTCTAATGAATAGGTTCGATATTCTTGGAAAGGTCCAAGTCATACGAACTTCCTTTTATAGCTCATGATTCGATGACTCGACCCAGATGATTCGAAAACTAACTCATGGCGCTATCCTGCTTGTAATCACATCAATATGTGATAGTACAGACGGCTGGAGAATCTAAGCACCATCCGTTTTGTACGAGCCTGATCCCGGGCCAATGGGGTTATTGTTGAGATGCTAGGCATGTGTGTGTGCTCCAGAAAGTTTCTCTAAACTACATATTGGTCTAGAAAGATCGCATTTGTATTCTTTGTGACATTAATTTGAGAACTATTTACCTCTTGACTGATATCACAAGGTGAGAGTCTAATTGTTCAAGTTTACTTTATTTTGTATTCATTTATCTTATCATTCCACATTCGTAACTCTCTTCTTTAACCGAGGGCTTGCTCGTCGTATTGACGACCTAGTTTTGTTCACTAGGGTTTGATGAAGGTCAGGAGGGGATGCTAGTGCACACTGAGGAGGAGCTTAATGAATGAGACAAAGAGAAGGTCTATCCTGGACATCAGCTGGTAGTTTTTTGTAGCTGGTTATGTTCTGTATGTATTGGGTTAATGTTTGTAATCGGATAGTATCATAAAATTTTCTATTTATAGTTAGAATGTCCTGTAATCAATTGTTAAATTAATTGTATATTGTACCATGTGACATGTGGTAATCCTATCCTAGAATCTTACGGGCGACAATCGCGAATATAGGTACTCGAGTATTCGTATGTTGCGTAGCCTGACGATGTTGTTACGTACTTGGCTCGCCGTATTCTGGGAGCGGGGCATGATCACAAGATGTCAAGAATAAAATTCAATATAATCAAAATTATACCTCTCTTGCAATTAATTACTTTCGGATTCGAGGTATCTCTATAACTTTAATAGATCAAAAGAATACAAGAATTTTTTTTAAAATTCACAACACTCTATTTTCAAATGAATACAAATTGCACTCACCAATCAAATATTGCATGAAGAAGTTTATAGTTTCACGATGGTGTTAACCATGTTTTCTTTCTCATCTCTTCTTTTTATCCCTATATTTTGCACTCACCAACCCATTTTGATGTAGCTTTTGGCCATCTCCGGCTCTATTGATAGGCATTTTTTTTATTATAATTTTTTCAATATCCATCTACTCAGCACTGCCTGAAGTGGGAGGTGTCAATTGGGTCAGTTTGGGTTAACTTTGGATCAACCCATTTAGGCCCAATCACAATTTGTCCAACTCGTTTTAAAGGTATGATCCTGAATGAGCTAAATTGATCGATTGGTTTATATTTGTTTTTGTTGGTCATATTGTATTCTTGCATGTTCGTGATCTTAATTTTCTGAAAATTAAATTGCCAAAAATGGGATCAAACACTTATTCTATTGGAATTGAATTGGAAACTGCTCAGAATAGACGGGCCACCCATTAAATAATATGTCTAGTGGGTCAAATGGGGGGTGATTCTTAACCCTAAGTCAACCTCTTTATTAAACTAGTAGATGTACGTGCTTTGTACGTATGATAAAGTAAAATAAAAATATTATTCAATTAGGCTGTGTTTGATTGGGCTTTTTTCCATGGAAAATATTTCCACCACAAAATTTCCACCAATTGTAGTGTTTGATAGCTTATATTTTCCATGGAATTATTTTCCAAAAAACTATCATTTTCCATATTTTCTTCTAAAATGGTGGAAAATGAAACTTGTCTAACCCATAGGAAAATATCATTTTCCATGGAAAATAACTATTTTCCGTGGAAAATAATGACGACCAAACAACCAAATTAAGTTTTCCATGGAAAATTTTAAAATTCCATGGAATTTTTTTCCTAGGAAAATAATTCCATGGAATTAATTTATTTTCTACGTATTTTCCACCTTGTAATCAAACACACCCTTACAGTTAAATATTTTTTCAGCTCATGTGGTTAAGGTGAGAGGTTTTAATTTTTGTATGGTTGAGTTCGATTCCCCACTTAGAATATATGTAACAAACTTAATTTTTTTTCAACAATTTTTACATAATTTAATTTTTTTAAAAGAAAATGGTTGATGATATACACGGCTTAGACGGCTCTAGGGGTGAGCATCGGTTCGGTTCGGTTCAAACCGAACCGTTCCCTAGAAAACCGCTTCAAACCGTAAACCGTTGCAGGGAAACCGAAAACTGAACCGGTTATATCAGAAACCGGACAAAACCGAACCGAAAACAAACGGTTCGGTTTTTCGGTTCTTCGGTTTAGTGGGCCACCGGGCCGGGCCGGTTTTGTAATCCAAAAATAATAGGTAAAATAAATTTAACAGGCTAAATGGGCCAGGCTGCAATTGCAGTAATAAATTAAACAGACCAACAAACCAATGGCCAATGGGCCAGGCTGCACTTGCAGAGGTGAGCATCCCAGAATTCAATTTAAAAACCAGAATACAAGTCCAGAAATGGCTTGTTATCAAATATAACAAATAACAAAAATGACAACCTGTATCCATCTTACAAAGCAAATATAACAAAACCAGAATACAACCCCAGTATCCATCTTACAAAGCAAATATAACAAATAACAAAAATTACAACCCGTTGTGAATGAACAAATTACAACCTGTAGTGAAATAAAAATATACAAATTCCAATCTCCAGGTTGCAATGCACAACCCGATCCAATATCAGGATTCCCACCTCAGATGTCAAGATTCAAAGTCAAGTGTCAAAGCCTGCATGTTTAAAAAAGAAAAACTAAAAGGGGGCTCAGAATGGCTTGTTATCATATTGTTCATCATTAAAGATGCGGTGCATCACATGCCCCTACCAAATGGCTGCAGTAACTGCCTCGCCATTGGGTACAATTAGCCAAATCATCATCGCCCATTCTCATAAAATAATTTAGTAACATTCACTACAAGTATTAAACGAAAGTATGAATGAAGTACCTCCCTACTGGCTGCAAGCCTGCAACAAGTGCCACGCCACTGGCTGCAACAAGTGCCACGCTGCCACGCCACTGGCTGCAACAAGTGTCACGCCACTGGCTGCAACAAGTGCCACGCTGCCACGCCACTGGATGTATCCTGAACAAGCAATATCCAGCAATATTAATATAGGAACAAGTACAACCGAACAATGTATTAGTATCATAACTAAACAGGATGTATCCTGAACTAAGGACCTGAACAAGCAATATCCAGCAGAAGAAGAGATAATAACAGGATGTAATCTGAACAAGCAATATCCAGCAATATCATAATGATAATAACATGAGAAGAAGTAAGCAGTATCCAGCAATATCCAGCAATATCCAACATGAAAAGAAGTAAGCAGACAAGCAGACAAGTAAAACCAATATATGTATCCAGCATGAGCAGCAAGTATATATGTATCCAGCAGCAAGTATATATCTAAAGGGGAGGCCACAAGAGTATCATAAGTAAAATCTAATATATGTATCCAGCAGCAAGTATCCTGGACATTCAAATATATGTATCCAGCAGTATCCTGAACATTCAAACCAAATATGTATCCAGCACTCCAGCAGCACAAGTGACAAGTAAAACCAAATATCACCCAAATATTACAAGTGAGTACTGAGTAGCTCATAAATAAAACCAGCATAAAGGGGAGGTCACAGGCCCACAAGAGTATCAAAAAGTATCCAGAATTCCAGAGTATCAAAAGAGCAATATTACAACCTGTCTTAGTGTCTTGAACCAAATATTACACCACAATTTAAAAGAGCAAAGTAATCAAACCTTGCTTGTTGATGCTGATGTTGATGCCACAGCTAACTTACTCAAATCTAAATGATAAGAATAAATCAAAGAACAAGTGAGTACTGAACTCTAAAATTTAAATAGTGTAATACAAATTACAAAGTCCAATTTACCCATTTCAACTTTGTAGATGTCCTCAAAATCTTCTTCAATAATAGATACAATTGGTCGATCGGAAGGCCCCCTAAACCAATCTTGACAACAAATTAGTGCTTGAGCAATTTTCGGAGCCAAAGAGCTTCTATATTCATCAAGCACACGACCACCCGTACTAAATGCGGACTCGGAGGCAACTGTAGATATGGGAACGGCCAAAAGATCCCTAGCCATCTTTGAAATGATAGAAAAACGAGGGGAATTAAGTTTCCACCATCCCAGAAGATTAAAGTCATCACTGTCATCGTCGTCGTCATCATCATCTACGATACTCTCATCTAGGTAACGATCAAGCTCTGATTTAGTATCACCCCCACCTAATTCCATTTTATGCTTCTTAAATTGGGCCTTCATAAATTTTTTCAATTGCAATGTATGCACCGGCTGGACTCTATCAACAGTAGTGGCAGTATTAGTGCTAGTGCTACCAATTTCAGAAGTGCCCTTGTTTTTGTACTCATTGAACATGGAGTACAAGACACTTTTCACTTTCTTCTTCATGGGATCACTCTTGTCCGTACCATATAGTTGGTCAAGAGCATATTCCACGTATTCCAACTTGTGTCGTGGATCAAGAATGGGTGCAATGAATATAACCATATTCATCTTCTCAATGTCCCCCCAATACTTATCATACTTCTCTCTCATTTTATCAGCCATATTAGCTAAGTCAAAGTCACTACTCTCTTTTGAAGAACGCAAAAGAATATCAATGGAAGTGATTTCATCAAAAAGTTATTACAAGTGACATACAAGGAACCCGATATACGCATTGTGAGCTGATAGAAGTATTCTAGGAATGTGCACAACCTCCTTGCATTAGACCAATCATCATCATTAGGATACCCACCGCTCTCCGCTAGCTCCACTCTAAACCACGGATCTATAGATGTGAATCTCTCGAAGGCAGCTTTAAACTTTTGAGCTGTGTCTAACATCAGAAATGTAGAATTCCACCGGGTGCTCACGTCAAGACACAATAGCTTCTTGCTTTGTATCTTTTCGGCTTCAACACACTCCTTAAATTTTTGGAACCTACTAGGAGAATGCCTCACATATCTTATCGCATTTCTAATACGAGAAACTGATGGAGACATTAATTTCAAACCATCAACAACTACTAGATTTATGATATGTGCAATACATCTCATGTGTAAGTACTTGCAATTAAGAATGCTATTTCCCCAATTCTGAATTTTCTTGCTTAAATAAGAAATAGCAACATCATTAGAACTAGCATTATCAACTGTGATTGTAAACACCCTATCGATGCCCCACTCAAGCAAACAGTTCTCTACCGCTTTCCCTATGGCCTCCCCTTTATGACTAGAAATAGGACAAAAGTTTACAATTTTTTTCTTCAATTCCCAAGCTTCATTTATGTAGTGAACTGTAAGGCACATATAGTTGACCTTCTGTACTGATGTCCACGAATCCGTAGTAAGGTAGACCATTTGCTTAGACTCATTCAAGTATGTTTTGAATTTACTCTTTTCAATCGAGTAAATATCAAAACAATCACGTGCCACAGTCCATCTTGATGGAATACGAAACATGGGACACTCAACACTCATAAAGTTTCTAAACCCTTCACATTCGACAAATCGGAATGGAAGCTCGTCAACAATCACCATGCGGGTCAAGGCTTTTCTTATCTCATCTTGGTTAAATTTCCAACTGGTAAGTATTTTATCGGTGCCCTTTGCATTTGCTTGCAAGTTTAGTATTGATTGAGTGGGATCATTATTTTTTGGATTCAATGAACATGCAACCCAATGGTTTCTCACATTGCTTGTCCCGTTTAACTTACTATGACAATGGTATTCTTTTTTACAAAAGTTGCAACTAGCTTTCGGCCGACCTTCCGCATCTATTATCTTATTAAAATCTGCCCAAAACGGAGCCCTTTTCTTGGTAGGTTTTCTAGTAACCCGAAGACTCGAATTAGGATTAGAAATTGGCTCATTAGTGCCTTGAGAACTAGTTGGTGGTAGAGGAGGATCACCTTCGTGCGACATCTATAATAAAAAATGTGTTTCAAAATAAGAACTAAGAATGTAAAATTTCAATAAAAAGGAAGAAATACGCACATTGCATGAATATGAACTTGTTGCCATTGATTGGTGCACCCTATTAAACATCACATAATGAAATGAGTAACCTAAGCTACCTAACCCTTGCCTAACCCTACTAGGAAACGTAGAATTTCTTGTCAAAAGATGTAAGATAATATGGATTATCTACAACAGTTAAGCCAACTCTGAAACAATGTAAGATAATATGGATTAAGCATCATATATGCACAAAACAGTCCCAGATTACCTGTGACAGTCAATCTCACTTTGAAATTAAAGCATGATATAGGCACAAACTGTCCCAAGTTATATATGAGAGTTAAGCCAACTCTGAAACAATGTAAGATAATATGGATTAAGCATCATATATGCACAAAACAGTCCCAGATTAACTGTCACAGTCAATAAAACTTTGAAATTAAAGCATGATATAGGCACAAACTATCCCAAGTTATATATGAGAGTTAAGCCAACTCTGAAACAATGTAAGATAATATGGATTAAGCATCATATATGCACAAAACAGTCCCAGATTAACTGTGACAGTCAACTTTGAAATTAAACCATCATATAAGCACTGAACTGTGAAATTAAACCATCATATACTGAACTGTGAAATTAAACCATCATATAAGCACTGAACTGTGAAATTAAACCATCAAGCCAACTTTGAAATTAAACCATCATATAAGCACTGAACTGTGAAATTAAACCATCATATAAGCACTGAACTGTGAAATTAAACCATCATATAAGCACTGAACTGTGAAATTAAACCATCATATAAGCACTGAACTGTGAAATTAAACCATCAAGCCAACTTTGAAATTAAACCATCATATAAGCACTGAACTTTGAAATTAAACCATCATATAAGCATCATATTGTAGCATTTTTTGCAGTATTTTTTTTGCAGCATTTTGTAGCTTTTTTTTTTTGCCCAAATCAGTCCCAACCTGCAATTTTGTAGCATTTTTTTGGCAGTATTTTTTTTTCTGCAGTAGCAAGCAAGTAACACTGAACTGTGAAGTGTGAACACCCTGCATATTCTATATATCAAACAATATTCAAGATTTCAGCACTGGGAGGACTTACAGTGAGACAGTAATATGCTAGAGAACCGAATATATGTGCAACGAAGATTGTACTCCTTCCTTTTCTCTTAGTTCACGCCCATGCAACAATAAAAGAAGGAAAATAAAGGTTAGATCCCAACAGATCTTGGTTAGATCCCAACAGTTCACGCACATGCAACGAAGAAATTAATTATAAAAGAAATTACCGGATCTATAAATTTAGCTTAGAAACTAACTGATCTAGGTTAGATCCCAACAGATCTAGGTTAGATCCCAACAGATCTAGGTTAGATACCAACAGATCTAGGTTAGATCCCAACAGATCTAGGTAATTACTAACCGAATCAAGGAAAAAAATGACAAAATAAATAAATATTGTTAGAAATTAACAGATCTACAAATTTGGGTTGAAAATTACCAGATCTAGGTTAGATCCCAACAGATCTAGGTTAGATCTCGACGGATCTAGGTTAGATCTCAACGGATCTAGGTCAGAACTCGACGGATCTAGGTTAGATCCGAGCAGATCTGCTGCCTCCGGCTCCGGTGGCTTGATCAGGGCCTGAGTCGAAGACCCAGAGAGTCGCGCCATCGCCGAGAGAGGAATTAGGGTTTCCTCCACAGTCCACAGGTGAAAGAACTCAAAGAACTGAGAGAAGAGAAGTGAGAACGGAGGAGAGTGGAGAGATTTTAGGGTTTTCCTCCACAGGAGAGTGGAGAAAACTCGGAGAGAAGTCGGAGAAGAGAAGAGAAGTGAGAACGGAGCGGCGGATTGCTCACCCCTAAACTGAAGGAGAGAGAAGATTTAGGGTTTTTTTTTATATATAGGTGGTCCGGTTTTTTGGTAATTTCACTGAATGGTTTACGGGTCGGTTCGGGATCCGTTTGGAAAACCCGTTACCCGACCCGTTAACCGTTATTTAATTTTTCCAGACCCGTTATCCGACCCGTTTCCAAAAAAACCGACCCGTTTGCAATTATCGGGTCGGTTCGGGTCGGTTTGCGGTTTAAAAACCGCGAATTGCTCACCCCTAGACGGCTCAATCTTGAGCCGTTTTGAAGCCCTTTCATGATAGTAGAGATATGTTAGACATGTAACCATTTAGATTTGTAACCATTTACACTAGACTCAAATTGAAATCCAAATCCAAATCCAAATTCAAAGCAGTCCAAATTGTCACCCTTATCCTACACCTCCCAATCCTAAATCTCCCAGTCCACATCACAAATTTACCCAAACTTAGTGTTTTAAAAATCAGAATGAACTAGTCGGTTGAACAGGTCAACCTGTGAACCAATAACTTTTTCTAACTGGTTTAAAACCGATCCGCTGGTTTTTTTGGTTCTAAAATTTGGTCAACCTGACCGACCACCGAACCGTCTGACCTAAGTTGGATTTTGAACCGATTTGACCATAACTTTTGACTTATATTTTGGACTTTACATGCAATCCAAGTCGATATGTTTACTTTTTGACTAATAAACATGCAAAACTTTTCAGTAGTATACATGTAGTTGTGTACTATATAATATATTCAATATAAGATTGTAAGAGCACCAATAGCAAATGTAGCTCAAAATTGTGTCATGAGAGGATTAAATTTGTAATAAAATAATAAATATAAAATGGGTTGAATTTGTATGAAAATAGTAAACAAATAAATATTGAACCACAAATAATATAAATGGATATAGACCCATGTATTTTTTCCCCAAAATATAATATAAAATTTAGAATATAGAAATTGGAGTTCCAAATTGAGCGTTACTACTCTACAAAATGAGTTCCCACATTCTAAATATAAAAATTATGAGGTTCAAACTATAGCTCCTATGGCTGGGACGAGATAATCATGGGGCTCTAATTGAACCTTACTGTTTTACAAAATGGACTCCTACATTCTGAATCTGGAATCTAGAAATTGGAATGAGCCTTACTATTGATACTCTAAGTCAATATAACTAGTTTAACTCGAATTAACTCACTGGTTGGGCCGATTTGATCCAACCGAGTGTCCTGACCGGGTTGATATTTGGTCCAAATTTTAAAAAAAAATGGATTATTTACAATAATATCCTTAAATTTTGGGTTTATAATACGGGAGATCCCTATTTTTAAACTAATTATACTGACCACCTCAATGTTATATATATGTTTATTACATATGGTACTCCTACTTTAAGATACAAAAAAAAAGTTGTAACCCAAACTACCTCTATTATAATTTTTTTTCCCTAAAGGGAGGAATGGTCGGTATAATTAATTTAAAAGTAGAAATATCCCGAACTTACAAGTAGTTAGTATAAATAACCCTTAAAACATTCCTCCAAACAAATGATAAGGAATATTTTCGTTGAAAAAATTGAACATCATTTTCCAAAGGCAAATTCTAAAGGCACTCCAAGTTTTACTTGGGGCTAGTCCAATTTTTTTTCAAAAAATTTACAAGTTTGCACTCCCATTTGTTACTTGAGGCTACCCCAATTTCTTTCAGGACGGCCAAACTTGTTAGCAGTCCTTACACCTAGTAGGACTGCCAACAAAGTTGACAGTCCTACTTTATGTTAGGACTGCCAGTTGGCAGTCCCTAACATAAAGTAGGACTGCCAACTTTGTTACAGGCAGTCCTAAAATAAAGTAGGACTGTCAACTTTGTTACAGTCCTACTTGGTGTAAGGACTGGCCAACTTTGTTGGCAGTCTTATGTCCAAATATAGAGTTTAGATAGGACTGCCAACAATTTGCTCATTGTCCGCGCCCCTGCCGGCGTCCGCTTCCCGTACTTTCGCATCTCTGCGGGCGTCCATGCCCCCGTGCTCCCACCAGTAGATAAAAGAGAGGGAGTAAAAATGAAGAAGAGAATTAGGGTTTCAGAATATATGAGAGAGAGAATGAAAATGACCAAATGAAGTGTTGGTTGAGAGTTTGGGGGGATGGGTAGTCCAAAGTAAAATTGGAGCTGTTCTGATTAAAAGTTCTCTACCTAAGTGGATTGTCTTGTAGTAAGGACTAGGCCCAGATAAAACTTGGAGTGCCTTAGAATTAGCCTTTTCCAAACCCAACTGCACAGAAGGTAAAAAGACAACAGTGTCAAAATCTTGCAAACCTCATACACAGTACAAAGAAAGAGGCACATATTCATTACAGAGAGAGACCTCCCCCTCTTTAAAAGATTCCATTTCCTGTTCTTTGAATATGAGTTTCTTCAGAACAGTGAAACGAGAAGAACAGAAAGGAAGAGAAGAAGGAAGAGCAGTTGTTGGAGAAGGTTGCCTCTCTTTCCAATTCTCTGGCTCTTATTCCCCCAATCATTGGCTAACTATTTCCCTCTTCTGCCTCTCTTAAATTAGTTTATTTTTTTCCTTCTCATGTGGGCTACTTGTTATAATAATATACAACAGTTTTGAACATCATCACTTTAACACTTTTTTTTTTTCTTTTGTTATTATTTTTGCATGACTTCTTCTTTTGTTTCCTCTTATGTTCAGAGTTAATATTACTATATTAGTTTGTTATTTGTGCTCTTTTGTACAATTTGTAAGTTAAAGATCTGTTCCTATTTAGAGTTCATATATCATCAGTTCAATTCTTTAGCACACACTTAATTATTATATTCTGAAAACCTGAGAAATTCCATATGTGTTGTTGTTCTGTTACGCAGCATTAAGACTACTGTCTACAATTACTTTCTTAGAACAGAGCCTAATTTTTGTTCATTTTTTTTGCTATATATGTTTTCTTTTTGGGTGCAGAAATCATATATCCTGACTTATGAATCACAACGTTCCTTATTGGGACATGGAGAACAACTCGAGATCGAGTTGGAAGAAATTCCCGGCGTAAGTATTAGTCTAGCTCCCTCTGCTGAAGAGATTGTTGCTTGTGACGTTGACATTTTTTTCGACGTCTTGTTTCAGACCAGACAACGAGGTCGTAGAGCTCTTGTGGAGGGACGGTCATGTGGTCATGCAGAGCCAGAGCAACCGGAAGCCGCCCCCCTCGGCCGCCCCGGAGTCGAGGCAGGAGCCCAGGCTCGGCCCTTCGAGCAGTCCGATCCCGGACGACGACGGGCCTTCGTCGTCGTGGTTCCAGTACCCGCTGGACGACGACTTCCCGGACTTCTTCTCCGGGATTCCAATGGAGGACACGGTCGACACCGACAAGGAGGCTGATGCTTTCACTATGCCCCCTCCTAAATTTGGCTCGACCACCCAGAAGCCTCCTCCTCCTCCTCCTGGCCTATGCAGTAGCGGGTTTGTCAACGTTTTGAACTACTCGAGGCCACCGACGACGACGACGGACGATTTAGGATCTCGGAGTGGAGCTGCGGTAGGCGGCGTCCGGGAGTCTTCCTCGGCGAGGACGGTAGGGTCGAGCGCCTCCGGCAGCAACCAGGCCGACGTGAGCCATGATAGGAGCAACGGCACGACGGACGTTCGGGGAGGTCGACGGGTGAAGGACGTCCAGATGAATCCGGTGGTGACTACGACGTCCTCCGGTGGGTCTGGTTGCAGTTTTGGGAGGACGGTCGGGCAGCTCAGCGCTAGCAATCAGAACCACAAGAGGAAGGGAAGAGACCGAGAGGATTCTGAATGCCACAGTGAGGTTTATTGTTCTGCCCAAATTTTTTTTTTTCCCTTTCACCGGAAACGTGCATGCTATCTTCTCCATTTAGTATTCAGTAGTCCTTTTGTGACTATCGAGATCGGCAGTATCTGATTGGAGTATCAGATTTTTTTGGTATCGGAAAAATAATAATAATTAATAAATTATTAAAAATTTAGAAAAGTATATTTTATATGTTTAGGCATGATTTAAATATATTTTTGTGTTGTTTTTAAGTAGTTCTGAAATTGAATGGAATAATAATCAACCTTGTTGTACATGTGATAAATAGGTTTTTCATTTACATCCTTTTATATCCTGGGTCTGCTTGGTAACGGTGTTTTCAACGATTGGGGTGTTCTTGAACCGACCGTTCATGAAAACCCCTGCTTGTTAATTTTTTTGATGCACTGGTTTTAGTCGGCTCAAAAAATCCGGTGTAATGTATTTTTGGGTGGTTTTATAAACACCCTAAATCGGTGGGTTTTGAACAACTTTATTTTTTTTATTCCATTTATATTCTTTTTTTTTTTTTGAAATCACACGCACACACATAATTGGGAGGCCCGAACCTTGCCGGCCCCTCCGGATGTCCGCTCTAATACCACTAGGCTAGAGAGCTCGGACTTCCATTTATATTCTCACAAAAGTATATATAATTATAACTATCGATACCTTTCCCTATTTAATTTATTCGTGTAAAAAACTTTCAGAGCCGCTCGTTAGTGAATTACCAAGCATGGATTGGACTGGTTTAAAAGCTGCTACTTAAAAATCATCCAAAACAGGACTCCTCGTAACCACACATAACCGGTACTCTAATAATACCTCATAACCACTACCCCTACAATTGCCAAGCAGGTCCTTATTGATTGATCTTTTTCGTTCAATTTCCTATGCTGAATTGAGCGTAAAAAAGACCACCAATGTCAATATCGAATAGAGACATGCCAAACTGTATCGGTATCGGCAGCATGAAATCGTTATTGACCGATACTGCACGATGATGTTCTGTAACAGAAAAAAATGAACTTCTTATTACTGTAAACTTACAGGAAGCAGACTACGAGTCAATCGAGGCGAACAGGCCATCCCAGCGGTCTGGATCCACGCGCAAAAGTCGTGCTGCGGAAGTTCATAACCTTTCGGAGAGGGTAAATACACACATTTTGCTTCCTTCGAATCCGAGGCTTTACATACTTAATTGCCTCATGTTCTCACTGCTGCAATTTCATCTGATTTAGAAACGAAGGGATAGAATCAACGAGAAGATGAAAGCATTGCAACAACTCATACCACATTGCAACAAGGTGAGAAAACCCTACTTTCGGATTCCTGGCCTCTCATGCAGTGCAGTGTGCACGAACTCCTGTGCGTAACGTCGGACACCTAAAAAAAAAAAAAATTTATGGACCGTGTACTATATATCCTTTATTATGTACCGATATATGTATAATTACTTTGTATTTTTTTCAGTCAGACAAAGCTTCGATGCTCGATGAGGCAATCGAGTACTTGAAGTCGCTTCAACTACAACTTCAGGTGTTTAAACCAGAGATTTACTTTGCACAAGTGCTCTTTTTTTTCTTTCTTTCTAGCCATGAACCTAAAATTTGCTTCATGTAATTGTTGTAGATAATGTGGATGGGAAGCGGCATGGCACCAATGATGTTTCCTGGCATAGGAATGGGTCATGCTCCTATGGCTTCGATCAACAATCCGCTACTCAATCATTCGATGCCCCCAACGGCAGCTTCGGGAAACCAAATGCCGACGTGCCAACCGCCGCCGGTGCTAAATCCGATGAATTTTCCGACGTCCCAGATGCAAAATGCCCATCTTCCCGAGCCGTACGCTCGCTATGTTGGCTTTCCTCACATGCAACTGGTTCCTCAGGTGTCGTGGGACTCGTCACCTGAACTCGTTCATCTTTGCAAAGTAGCTCAAAGCTTGACAATGTCTTCTGCTGGTGTAGGCAATGAATTTGTATGCGTATGGATCTCACATGGTGCAGCAGAACCAGACAGCAGCGGCGGTTGGCAGCGGCAGCAGCCTGCCGACGGCTGGGATCCCTTCCGAGAAAATCAAATGTGGCCAGTCTGGTAAGAGGGAAATTATGGGCAGTTCTCTCTTGCGTTAGATTTCGTTTCCAGACTTGTTGATTAGTGTTAGAACTAATTCTCAATTCTGTATTTTAGACTCTGAAATTAAAATATAAAATAATAATAATCTAATCGAGACCGAGGCTTGAACTTGGTTCAATGTCCTAATTAAGACAATATTCGTCCCACACTGGTGCTTACGATTTTAATAGCGATTAGTCTTCCAGGATACAACGGTTCTTCTTCTTCGGTAGCAGTACTTCACACCGCACGAACTTGACGAAGCAAATGTTGGTAGTCCCTCTCTCTCTTAGACTTAATGAATCAGTTATTTGATTCATTAATTCAAACACTCATAGGATTATCCTTTTATAAGGGACGAAGAGACACAATAGAAATGACACACCTTTCCAATAGATAGATTCGTTGCACAATGCACATTGGACACACCTATTGAAAAATTAATAAAAACAATTTAAAATTAATTTTTCAAGTCAAATTTACAATCACTTTTCCAACGATTAGTAATTGGAATTAATGTGCCCTAAATAGTAGACCCATTCATCACCATCAATCAGAGCTCATGTTCCTATCGAAGTGTCTGATTGCTTGTGAAGTACCTCCTCCATGTGTTAAGTAGACATTGAAGGATTGGATGGACCAACCTGACACCAAGGCTTGCTTGATGCCGACACATATGCACTGAATTATTTCATTCTTTTTTCCCAGTTAAATAATCTGATGGTGGTCGTTCTGGCCGCACGAGGGAGGGCATCACTTGGCACGATAGTAAGACTTAGGGACGTCCATAATGAACTGTGAGAATTCAAGTCTCAGAAACTAACTCACCACATAACACCTCCGGACCCTCTATTAGCGGATAGCCTTGTGGCATTGGGACGTCGCCTTTTAGTTAATAAAGCATAATAGTTTAATGCTGTCGATATATTTTCTTACATCAAGAATTTATTTAACTAGTCTACATTTACATTTTTTTTGCTTTTGTGTGTTTGTAAGTAAAATTGTTCTTGGTATACTTTTGAATGAGAAAATTTCCAGTAGCATTAAGGATCTACTGATCAGTTTTACTTTACTAGTCTAGTTACTAACCGGGGGTGCCGATTAGGAAAACACTGGATCTAGAATCAGTAGCAACAATAATTTCTAGCCATTATTACTGAAACAAGAGATGTTGAAAAATATTCGAAAAAAATCTCTCCTTCACAATAGTTTTCAATCCTTTTTCTCTCTCTCTCAAAAATTGTAAAGCACTCTTGTTTCCTTTTGAGATATATTTTAGAGCGACAGAGAGCGTCGACCATGAACCCTTTTTTTTTTCTTGTGGGTTCTTCTTGGAAGCACAGTCTTTATCGCTTTCTTCACCAACGGACAAGCTCTTTGAGTCTGTCCAGACCAAAATATCTAGTTTATGGAAGAGCTGAACCAGCTGAGCAATTCATGTCATAATCTAAGATTTTTGTTCTTTTTCTGGTGTGGACAGGTGAATGGAAGAGTGTTCAATTTTAGAGAATCCCAGTTGAACACTTCAGCTCAACAATTCAACACCACAAAAGAGCTCCTCCTAGTGATTGTGCAGCAGGAAATGAACTCAACTGAACTCGAGAACACGGTCAGCAATGATGCAATTGTAAGGATTAGTGGCTCAGCAGATGGAGAATTGCTTAGGGTCTCTTGATCCTTTCCTTAGAAATACCACATTGTTGTGATTTTCCATTCGGAGATTGCTGAAAAAAATAGTATATCACTGCTGTACTCCCTCTTTCTTATATAAGAAGCACCAACATTTTCATTTTAGTTGTTGGTGCCTTTGTCCATCTTCTTTGAAGCGTGTCCTCCTTCCTACATTCATGGATGTTCTAGGCATAACGGCATGTTGCTTCACCTATCATGGGCAAAACTATATTGTGAGTGAACTGTAAAATAAATTTGGATCATTAATTGCCTAAAACAATCTATATAACCTGTTTCAATTTATTTAAGTACCCCTATTATGTCATGAAATAGAAGAAATAATATGTCAGAATTCTGACTCATAATATTTTTGTACGATAAATATAACTTGTTTGGTTCGGGAAATTATGGAGTTGGAAAAGAAAAGTCATTACTTTCCTATGTTTTGGTGCCAAAGAAATGAGCAGGAAAGAAAAGTAATTCCCACTGGAAAAAAAAAATTATGGAGGAAATTGTTCCATCATCCAAGCAAGTTTTTTCACTTTTCCATCTCTAAGTATTAACTTTTCCTTCCAATTACCTTGGCATTTACAAACACCGAAAAGAAAAATCGATGGAAATTGTCCCCGAAGGAAAGGAACACCAAGGAATTGATTTTCTTTCCTTTCCGTAAACCAAATGAGGCTAGGGGGATTTTTTTTTTTTTCTTTTCCCTATTGAGTTGTTCTCTTCTCCAAAAAAAACCTAGGGCTAGCCACCATGCCTACTGCCACATAAAAAAACATACAGTTTGAAATAAATCATTAGGTTGAAACATGACCTTGTACTTACGAAAATCCATGCAATCTTGTTGGAATGTTTCAATACAAGATCTTAGGCCTCTCACAAGTTTCTTAATAATATTTGGGTCCTTTCCTAATGGTTTCTGATGCATTTTTAAGTATACTTCATATGATATGTAGAGAAGACAGGCTGTCAAGGAGCAGTCTCCATGCAAGTGCAACCACTTGGCCACTACCAAATTCTTTTTTATGTCTCCATGATTTAGAAAAAAAAACATAGTATCACTGCCTACTGGGAAGTTCCTTCCTGTCAATTACTATCAAATTTATAAAATAAAATAAAAATCGCAGAAGGTAAATTTTATTCAAGTCTCTTCGAGAAGCTACAAATTCAGTCCCAAGGCTTACGACCAATTCAATCCAAAGGCCTATATATACAATTCCTATGCCCGAAGACAGTATCATCCCAGTCCCAAGACTACATCCAGGCCCGAAGGCACATCGCAGCCGCAACCGTAGCCGCACCGCATCACACCAACTCCGCACTGGCACCGCACCTGCATCCGCATCGCATCCGCGCATCAACTAGATCGCACCGCACCGTCCTGTCTCCTACTGACAGGGTCGGCTCTGAGGTAAGCCGTACAAAACTTGGTGCTTGGGCAACCCACATCTGCTAGGGAATCCCCTAGACTCATCATGATCCCATCAAAGGTCAGGGTCACGAATGACCACCAGACCAATTGACAATAAGCGTCAAAAGGATACCAAAATTAGCTCGGAGATAGGACGACCCAACCATCCAGGTCGGCCCTGCCTTCGGACCGCATCTGCAGTGCACCCACCACCCCTCACTTAATTCTCCTAAAGGAAATTAAATAACGTCCCTGTTGCTCGAACTAGTAACCTCCTGGGAAGAAATGCATCTCTCTTAACCGCTAGGCTAGAGATCATTTGCTACTATCAAATTTATAATGTTATCAGCTGCATTTTTCTTTTATCAGCTGCATAGGTTCCTCTCAGACTCCATGACTGATATTGGCCAAATATATTAAGTTTCTGGTGTGTATGCTGGTCACTGACCAGGTGTGCAGCGCAGGAGAGAAGCAAGTACACACAGCCCCTTCAGGGATACGTGAGCAAGTGGCCGGTGTACTTGGGCATTGGCAACATCTGCCACTGACTCCCTGCACACATGCACTATTAGCCAAAACCACCCCTTGCCCACCTATGATTCCTCCTCCATCACTTGCTCCTTATGGAAAGGAATAGACCTCATATGATGCTTCTGATCACTACAACTGTTTATATTATCCTTCTACTGAACCCCATCTATGAAGCTTGTTCGTTTTTCCTGCTTTGAAACTTAGTGGGGTCATGCAGGCCTTGATGTCTCATGCTACTGAACCAAGACTCCTGCTCCATGCATGTTGTGGGTCTCCTCCACTCTGGGGAGGAGTTACAATGGGGTTGGAACTTGTGTTTTTGCTCTCGAGCCTTGTTAGCAATTCGGCAAACGAAAAAGATTCGGGACGACAAAAGTAAGAGTATATATCGGCTCAGTGCAAATACAATACGTTCAAAAATTCGGTCAAATAATCAAAAAATAAAAATTTTGAGGTTAGAAATTTCACATTCTTAAATATGTTGTTAATTTTGGTTAATTAAACAGGTTTTCAACACATTTTTTTGCCAAAATTTCCAACGATTTATACAGAATACGTTTAAAACTTCGCATGGTTAAAATTTATGTACTGATTTGGATCTGTCAAAAGTACGCAAGTATTATACGTTTATGAAAGATACGGAAAAATTTGCATATAATACGAGTTTTATTCGGGTGATTGCTAACAAGGCTCTCGAGATCGTTATATTGGAAATAATTTAAAAATTGAATGAATAATTTCAATGGCTGTATTCATTAGAAAACGTGTGTTTCTATTTTTTTAATGGTTGTGTCTATTGGAAATGGTGTGTCCCTTTCAGACAGTGTGTCTATTCACATTTTGTCTCTTCGTCTAATTCATTGACTCATTCAAACATTCAGTTCAAGGGAGAGACTACCTTCATTGCTTCTTTAAATTGCAATGTGAAGTACTACTAGCGGTGGATGAGTTCCGTTGTATCTTGGGAGACCTAGTCGCCATCAAACCGTAAGCACATGTGCGGGACGAATATTATCTTAAGGACATTGAACCAAATTCAAGCATCGCGCCTCGGTCAGATTATTTATCTACATTATTTATATTCTATTTTTTTGTCTCTAGAATACGGAGTTGGGAATTTTTCTAACATGTTATTATCTTATTTGCTTTTTGTAAGTATTTTCGTACCAATAGTATGGAACCAAACGATACTTTTGAAGAACTTGTAACTTGAAGGACTGACATTGAGGGTCTGCTTGGATTGAGGGTTAAGTGAAAAAAAATAAAAACCATGCTTGGTTTGAGGGTGAGAGTTTAGGAAGAGGGTTATGGAGGGTTAAGTGGGGGTTTGTTTAATCTTCTTTGTCTATTTTTTTAATCTGCAAATCGGAGAGTTAACCGGAGGTATTGACGGATTTTGTTTAAAAAATCATAAAATCTTCCTCATTTGTGAAGATATTATGACGAATTTTAATTAAAATTACGATCAAATTTCTTAATTTTATGACATAGATAATAAGGATATATTGGTAACTATTATATTTTTATTAATTTTTCTCTTGCTCAAAATCTTCAATCCAAGCATGAGTTATTAAACATATCCCGCTTAACACTTTCTCAAATCTAAGAAATGCTATATGTATTGACTCTACTCACCCTAATTTAACTCTCCTTCACTTAACCTTACTTAAATCTACTTTTTTTTTTCCTCAATCAAAGCAGACCCTAAATGTATACATGAATAATACAGAAGAGGTTGTAATAGTAGTAGTATTAGTAGTAATGACAGCTCCCTTTCCTTTGTTTCCATTCTTCGTTCTCTTGATGTTTGGGTGGCTTATGAAAGAGACTGGTGCCAATGGATTGGCCCATTCTTGATTCTTCTATGGCTAGTATCTCTTTCTGAGCTTCCCCTCTATCCACAGCCTGGATCAAGATCGCGCCCCATTGGCCCTCGGAAGATTTTTTTTCTCTGCCATTCTCCTTTCCCTATCCGAAGTTGACTTCAGTATTCTTGTCTCGTCTTGCATCAGGTTCTCTCTACTTATGTTGTGTACTTTGCGTAACCACCACATTAGTCCACGGTGAAACAAACAATGTGTACTTATTTTCTTAGTCGGCCGCAGTAATTATATAATTAGTCCTAACCAATCATGGCCTAATCTTCAATACAAGAGTCTTGTCATCTGTTAGTACCCTTCACATGCAAACAAATCCTCGTTAGATTTGCCTCACTTACAAATTCGTTAGAAAACTAAACTAATTGACCCCTCAGATTTTTCGCATGAGCAAAAAAACCTCTTATCGTCTATTAGCGGTTAGAATTAAATGACCGTTAATGACTTTAAAAAAAAAATAAAAAATTCAACCCCCCTCCACCACCACAGAAGAAAAATCGAAAAAAGAAAAAAATAAGTAGATGGAAATAAATCTCATAATCAACATATGGAAGTGGATTAAAACCTCAACCACGCCGATTACATTGATGACCTTCTTATTTATAAGAAATTGAGTAATAATAAAGATAGAACAAAACAATCTAACATAACAATAATATAATAAAGACATATCCTTATTATCATAAAGATTGATATGGATGAGTTGGAGGTTTGAATTGATAAGTTCAAAATTTGAACTTGTAATTGGTATGATCCTCTAACATCTCCCCTCAAACTGTGCGTGGTGGCCATGCACAGTTTGTCGTATAATGATTCCATAGCAGTTCATCCACCATCTTGGACTTGTTTGTGAGAGAGATAGCATCTTGGGCATGTTGAAGAGAGAGCATCAAGTTTATCTACCATCTTTTCTGTCCTTTATTTTTTCTGGTATTACTTTTGAGAGCTTTCCACACAGCATAGAGTGTTCTGATTCCACTCACGAAGAAGACGATCAGATGTGTGAGATTGTTTGAATTTGGAGTGTTGGGTTGTTTGGATTTTGCGTGATGCATCAGTTGGAGTGTTTGGATTTGGTATGTGGGGTTGTTTTGATTTGATTTTGGTGCAGAATTTCTCGTATCAGTGGGGTTTGGGATTGTTTGGATTTGGTGTGTGGGATTATTTGGATTTGGTATGATGCATCAGTGTTTGGATTGAATTTTGTGTATGGAATTGTTTGGATTTGGTGTAATGTATTTGGGAAGAAACAATGTTGTATCGAGTAATTACAACCTGCTCTGATACCAAGAAGAAGAAAAAACGAAAATGGAAAAACAAATAGACGAAAATAAATCTCATAATCAACATATGGAGGTGGGTTAAAACCTCAACCACGCAGATTACATTGATGACTTTCTTATTTATAAGAAATTGAGTAAAAATAAAGATAGAACAAAACAATCTAAGATAACAATAATATAATGAAGACACATCCTCATTATCCATAATGATTGATATGGATGAGCTGGAGATTTGAATTGATAAGTTCAAATTTTGAACTTGTAATTGGTATGATCCTCTAACAACCCCCTCGACCCTCCCCCCCTCTCCTCCTTCTGCTGGCCGGCCCCCCTCCGCCGGCCCCGCTTGACTCGTCCCCACCACCGGAGAGATTGGGGGGGGGGGGGGGGGGGGGGGTGTTGAGTGGGGGAGGGATAAAATCGTCTTTTTAGATGTATTTTAACGGCTGTTAACAGTAGGGGTGAAAACTGAGCAAAAATAAAAATATAAGTTTTTTTTTAAGTAGGAGTCTTTAAATGTAAAAACGTAAATCTAATGAGGGTTAATATGCACTTTACCCTCACATAATGATAGGATTAACTTAGTCGACGAGTAATCGGTGGGCAGGTGGCATAATATATGTGTGATTCGAGCTACAGTCACTTTCAGTCTACATCTTTGAAGATTGGAATTGAATCCAAACATGAATTCCCATTTATAAAAAGTTGGGGGATGACTAGATGCACTTGCCAAGTGCATGCATCTAACTTTTGCAACATCAATATGTGGTCCACAGAACAATCACAGTTATCTTATCTCTATAGTATCGTTTACATATCTATAGGGTCTCTGATCTCATCAACATAATACAAAGCTCATTACCTTTATTTCAAAACTAGCATATCAGTGGTCACCATATCTTAAGTTGATGCATAGAGATCAGACCCCGTTTGGTTTGGTTCGCTGTAATGTAATCGTAATCGCAATTGAATCAAATGGAAAAAAAATTATTTTTTCCTTTTGAGTACATTGCATTACGATTACAGTGTATCAAACGAGGCTGATATGACAAGCTAAGCACAACATAATAGTAGTACAAGTAGTTCAAGTGCACTGATTTACTTCTTCAAGACAAAAATTTCAGCTACTTTTTTTCGTATTTCTTTGGCTGTTGATCATCTCAAGATCTTTCAGCACCTGGATTTTTTCGGACATCCCTGTCTCTTGCAATGACAAGGTAGACACGTCTCTCACTGACAGCCAAACTCGGACTTTAGGGTCTTCCTCGTGGATGTATCACAGAGCTCGGCATGGCTAACATTACCACTTAGCTGAAGCAATAGAGGTCAAATGTTTAGATGGTCAGTTAGCTTAGTTTCATGAGAAAAAATAGCATGTCAGAAAAGTTTTTTTTTTTTTTTTTGTGTGTCAGAAAACTTTGCGAAACTGAATAGATTTTCACTTTCTGTCAAGCTTGTTATGTTGTTAGTTTATACTGTTGTTGTGAAAAGATTTTCATAGTCACGTAAGTTACCAAAGCCCCCATATATAGCTTATTTCTCCTATTCCCCAACTTTCTTAAATTCTTCATTTCAAGTAGCTAAATGGATACATCGACACAATAAGCACGCAGGGAACAAGCTTAGGCAAGCGTGTGGGACCCAATTGATGGGCTATAAGCCCACACAAGAGCAGAAGCCACTGATCATTCCCATCAATACATTTCCATCTCCCTATCATTAGTCTCTGCATCCAATACTCAAAACTACCAGAAAACTTCGCCAGCATGTATATATTATTGACATAAATCTGTATAAAAGTGTACTCGTTGTTGCAGTATTTGTAAACGCTGTTAGTCTGGAAAACAGATCTAAGGAGTGGAGGGATCCAAGGGAGACGTAGAGTCTTTTTCTGGCAAGACACAATGCCTGCACTCTAGCCAACAACACGAAAAAGAGAGACGTAGAGTCTTCTGACAAGACACAAAGCCTGCACTCTAGCCAACTTAAAAGAATCACTAAGAAGGTTAAAAACTGACATGAAGAAAATACAAAATACAACAACAAAGTGAAAAATCGTGTTCTTCTCATACGCTACAATGAGATAGAATCCGAAACACAAAAGAAAAAAACAAAGGAAGCCACCTTGCTGGGGTGAACAAGACACCGGTTCTCAAAGCAAGATTCGTCCTATATGCGATCTGTCCCCACCAACCAGCAAGTTCAAGTATGAACCTCTGGAACGCTCTTCGTCACGCTCTTCCTCACCTTCGAAAGAATTTAGAACTCGAAGCAAGTTCAAGTATGAACCTCTGGAACGTTCTTCGTCGCCTTCAAAAGAATTTAAAACTCAAAATGAGCTAAAAGATGCTTGGACTCTGCTGGAGTGGAATTTTGTGGCTATCAAAGCGCGACTTTGCGTCCGAGCCCGAGTCATGAACTTAGCTCCTTTGTGATTTAAACTTATACCCTAGAAAAATCAACCCACATGGACCACCTCATACCATGTACATATTCCAACACAAGCATAGCTTTATATTGAGCATAGCATTATATTGAGGTATACACTTTGGTAACTTTTCAATGTGGGACTAAAAATTCCAAAAGGAAAGTAGAACCAACAAACACTACAATGGAGAACTAGCATGGCATCAATCAACAGAGCACAAGCAACAACTCTCGCCTATTAGTTAATAATCTAGATAATAGGTTTTTGCTTAGTTTTTGCTTACCTGGTCCTAAGGAATTGTTCCTGGTCCATAGGCTTCATTGTGTAGTCAGGAGGATTTTTCTCTATCTATGATGTCCACGGTTTAGTTTTTTGTGTACCTATTTAAAGGTCTCATTGTAACACATTCTAGACAAAAAAAAAATCTACATAGCTTCCTCTCTCAAATTTTCAGTCTGTCCTCTCCGAGTGTAAACACTGTGTCATTGATTTCTCCAAATTATAACCAAAGAAGCTTGTAACCAACATTTCGTGTCAGAGCACCAGTATGCCAAAGTATCTTCGGCTTGACAAGATGTCAATCATCGAGCATTCGTCGGCGCCAACAACAAAGGATGGGAGCATAACCTTGCACTACCCGATGCTGACGTCTTGCAATTACCCCACTTGGACGATCAAGATGGAGGTCTTCATGGAGGCTCAAGACGTTTGGGACGAAATTGAACCCGCGGCCGGAATGATCGTAGAAAAGAAGAAAGACAACATGGCGTTGGCGTGCATTTTTCAAGCTGCCCCCGAGGAGATCCTACTCCACTGGCCAAGCACAAAATGGCTAAGAAAGCTTGGAAAAGCCTGAAGACAAGGTACCTTGGCACTGATCGGGTGAAGAAGGCAAGGATTCAAACCTTGAAAAGTGAGTTCGAGGCTCTTCGAATGAAGGTGACAGACTCCATCGATGAGTTTGCAGAAAAATTGACGACCCTCGCAAATAAGATTCGTGGATTGGGAGATGAAATGGAGGACGTCGTCATCGTCAAGAAGCTGCTCGTCTCCGTCCCAGACAAGTACCTGCAGGTTGTTGTTGTGAACGAGCAGTTTACGGATGTGGAGACCATGCCAGTTGAGGAAGCGATCGGCCGCCTCAAAGTGAACGAAGAACACATACGCGGTCGAGGCAAGAGCAACAGCGGACAAATCCTGCTTACTCTCGCTGAGTGGCAGGCGCGGTTGAAGAAAGACAACACCGATTCTTCGTCGAGAGGTAAGGGGCACTCTAGCGACAATCGGGGCCGTAGCAAGCCCTGTGGTCGTGGTCGCGGGCGCGACAGGGGGTGGCCGTGGTGGCCAAATAGCACAACACCAGGAGGGTGATGGGACTCGCGGCTCAGGCTCCAACCGCGATAAATAAAAAATAAAGTGCTTCAATTGTGAAAACTTTGGGCACTATGCGTCAGAGTGTCACGACAAACGTCGTGATGAGGAGGCGAACCTCGCACGAGCGCAAGACGAGGAGGCCGCATTGCTGCTAGGAGAGACTCAGGAGGAGACGCTTGACCTCGTTATGCTCAATGAAGAGAAGATAGTACGAGACTTGCGCAGAGTTGGAGAAGCGCAGGCCGACACCGACGTCTGGTACATTGACAACGGTGCTAGCAACCATATGATGGGTCACCGAGGAAAGTTCAAGGATCTTGATCAGAACATCACCGGCCTTGTCAAGTTCGACAATGGCTCAACCGTACAGATTGAGGGCAAGGGATCAATTCTGCTCCAATGCAAGAATGGCGAACAACGACTTCTATCGGAGGTATACTTCATTCCAAGTTTAAGAAGTAATATATTGAGAGCCTTGGTCAATTAAAGGAAGATAAAAGCAAGTTGGAGATTGTCGGCTCCTACTTGAAGGTGTTTGACAGGAAGGACATTCTGCTGATGAAGGTGAGGAGATCACCTAACCGCCTGTACAAGATAGCTCTTGAAACTTGCAGGCCAATATGTCTAATAGCAAAAGTACAAGACCCAACCTGGTTGTGACATGCAAGGCTCGGACACGTGAATTTCTTCGCGCTCAAGAAGATGGCAGAGAAGGGAATGGTCATCGGGCTGCCGAAGATTTCTCACCAAAACCAGCTCTATGAAGGGTACCACATCGCCAAAAAAGCACGACTACCGTTCCATCTGCAGGCAAACTTCAGAGCTGAGAAGACACTACAACTTGTGCACGCTGACATTTGTGGCCCGATTACACCCGCTACACTTGTAGGTAACAAGTATTTTCTTCTACTTGTTGATGACTTCAGTCGCATGATGTGGGTGTATATGCTCAAAGAAAAGAGAGATGCTTTTGATGCCTTCAAGAAATTCAAGTCTCTTGTAGAGAATGAATGTGAAAACAAAATGAAGACACTAAGAACTGATCGAGGAGGTGAGTTCCTGTTCAAGGAATTCATAAGCTTCTGTGAAGGCGAAGGCATACAACGGTACCTCACCGCACCATATACGCTACAACAAAATGGTGTAGTGGAGCGTCAAAATTGTATCGTGATGGCCACGACAAGGAACTTGCTCAAGAGCATGCATGTTCCTAGAAGCATGTGGGGCGAGGCGATCAGACATGCTATGTACCTGCTCAATCGGTTGCCAACTAAAGCTCTCGGTGCGTTCACGCTGTATGAAGCCTGGACTGGTAAGAAACTGAACCTGGAACACGTAAGGATCTTTGGATGCGTCGCACACATAAAGACTGCAGGTCCTCATCACAAGAAACTTGATGACCGAAGCACGTCGTTGGTGTACCTTGGCATGGAAGAGGGCTGCAAAGCACACTACCTCTATAATCCTCAACGCAGCAAGATCCATGTGAGCAGGGATGTCGTGTTTGAGGAAGAAAAGATATGTAACTGGAACAATGGTGACGGTACCGAACCACAGGGCTGGGTAGAAATCTCAGTCGAAGATCCTGTCGTCAAGACTGTGATCACTCCACAGATAGTGGTGGACGAGGCTGTGCACATGCCAGAGGGCACGGGAGACGCGACAACACCTATGATGCATGGAATGGCAATAGCGTCAAGGGAGCCTACTACAACACAAGTTACGGCCTCAACTTCGAGCGGCTCACCCACTCCGACGACAGACTCAAGCGAGCCAAGGAGATACCACTCAATTGCTGACGTATATGCTGAAACTGAGGAGACCTCTCTTGATCCAGAGATGCTGTTCTTGTCGGCTGAAGAATCGGCAAACTTTCAAGATGCTGCACTTGAACATGAGTGGCAGGAAGCTATAAAGGAGGAGTTGGAAGCCATCGAGAAGAATGGGACTTGGGTGCTTACTGAGTTACCATCTGGGCACAAATCCATCGGTTAAAATGGGTATACAAGGTGAAGAGAGACAGTGAAGGCAAGATCCTCAAGCACAAAGCTAGACTTGTGGAGAAGGTGTACATCCAACAACATGGAGTTGACTTTGATGAAGTGTTTGCTCCAGTGGCCAGACTCGACACAGTTTGCTTGATTATCGCCCTCGCAGTCCAGCATGGATGAAAGGTTCACCACTTGGACGTTAAATCTGCGTTTCTAAATGGTGTCCTCAAAGAGGAGGTATATGTAGCTCAACCCGAAGGCTTCATCGTCAAGAACCAGAAGCACAAGGTGTATACACTGTTCAAGGCTCGCTATGGTTTGCGGCAAGCACCGAGGGCCTGGAACATACGCCTGGACAGCTGCTTAAAGGAGATGGGATTCATCAGATGCACTCAAGTGTAGAAACCCTAGAGGGAGGGTGAATAGGGTCAAGCTAACTAATCAAGCACTTATCACAAGCTAATTGGCAATTTAATAATATAAGTGTAAGAGAAGAAACAAACACAATACCGACACCCGATGTATCCTGGTATCCTCCTAAGAGGCAGTCCAGTCCCGGAACTCTCTCCGGCTTTAATCCACTATTTGAGCAAATAGTTACACACGAGTTTGGATCCGAAGAACTCGCCAACTTCTTACACAAGAGCTTTAATCCGAAGGGCTCTCCGACTTCAACCGAGAGTTTGGATACGAAGACTCCCCAACTTCAACCGAGAGTTTGGATACGAAGACTCTCCAACTTCAACCTTTCACAATAGGTTTTGATCTCCTTACAATAGGATGAAGATCTTTCTTTTCAACTCAATAACTCTAACACAATTTGTGGATGGCAATTGAAAGCTTTGTAGAGTTGTTTGTGGATAGGCTTTGGTGGTTTTGGAATTTTTAGGCTCAAAGCATCAACCTTGAATGAAGGGGTTCAAGGCTATTTATAACCAAAGCTTGAAAAGAAGCCAAAGGCAACTTTTCAGTCACGAACCGGCATACCGCCGGTATGATCCGGCATACCGGCGGTATACCGGTCTGCGATTACAACGGCTAGAAATATAGCCGTTGGGATCATTAATGGCTGGAAATCCGACCGTTGGAATTTCAACGTTTCGGAAGCGGTATACCGTCGGTATGGACCGGTATGCCGTCGGTATGCCGGTTTTGTAAATAGAAACTTTCTGTGAACGAAAACCGGTATACCGTCGGTATACGCCGGTATACCGTCGGTATGCCGTTTTCCACCAAAAATGATCCTGGGCTTATTTTTGCCCTAGCTTTCGATTTTGCCATCCATTTCTTGTGTTTATAATAATTCCTAAGACTCATTACAGACTCCAGATAAACTTAGGCAGGTGCAGGCTTCTTCAGAGTCTTGAAATGATGATGGCATGGCTTGGATTCTTCCTTTGATAGGTGCTGGCTTTTTCAGAGTCTTGAAATGATGATGGCATGGCTTGGCTTCTTCCTTTGATAGGTGCTGGCTTTTTCCCTTGGCGGCAGCTGTCCAAAGATATCCAGTTTGTAAAAACTGAATACCTTTCGGGGGCTTTGCCCCCGAACCCCCGACGAGGGGCGCTGCCCCCTCGACCCCGTCCGCTGACCGGGCAGCGGAACCCCCGGTACGTGGCTCCAGAGATGTCGTCGGGTGGTTCAGAGAAATCTTGTGGGATCCGTCGTCTTTGGCCCACCATGATTTCTTCATTGCATATGTCCCCATTGATCTTGTTTATTGCTTTTCTGCATGTACATGTTAGACGAAAAAGCAATATACATAGTAGCAAGTATGATAAGTTAAAGCACATTAGGACTATACAAAGTTTAAGTATAAGTGCTAAGGTGATGGCATAAATGTTAGTGATATCATAATGATTAAACTTAATTGAATGACCACAATCAAAAACATAGTTTTGATTTTGGCAACCCAATTAAATTTAAGATAGATAAGTTCATATCACTAAGATGTAAACCAATGGACACATATCACCAAAGATATAAGTATAAGTAGAAATGCTATAGCGATTGTATGAAGATTAGTGATAAAGAAATGCTAAACTTAACATATTAACCATATTAAAAAATATGATACAATCATTGGGCCAACAATCTCCCCCTTTTTGATTATGGTAAATCGGTTAAGTTTATTATGAACACAATAGATGCATGTATCACTAATATACAAAAGATATAAGCAATATCACTAAACGCATACTACTTAGATTACTTATAAACACCTACTCAAACTTACTTCTCCCCCTTTGACATGATCAAAAATGGGCTCCCCCATACTAAGAGATAAAAAGAAATCGATCTTAAGCATAGAAATCAGAGCATGGGGAAGTCATAGACAATCATGGTCAAAATAGACTAATGAAAAACAATATAGTTGGTAAAACAAATAAAATTGATAATCAGTCAAAGAATAGTTTTACCAACTTGAAATCTAAGAAAGAAACTCCAAAACATAATATTATATAAATTAAAACTCTAGTTTTGGAAGGAAGCTATATACCAATTGAAATAAGGATTTCAATCAAAAGCCCATGAGGATTAGATAATTGCAAAGTAATTGATATAAATAAAGTACCAAGTGAAATAGTTGAAAGATATAAACTTAATACCAATTGAAATATAAGCTTGAAACATTGATCAAAAAGCCATTTGAAAGTCAAAATTGTCCACAAATGAATAGTGGAACAAAATAAAGGAATGATCAATGAAAAATAGAGCAATTGATATAGACTAATCTCACTCTTTGCAAAATCTATATGCTTACCCAAGTACATGCATTTGAACTCAAATACCTTATCATGCTATATGAATACCCTTTTTGGTAAACATGAAGGTAAAGGAGAAAAATACTTGAGAAGGAGAAATTCAGTCGACTTGAATGCTCCCCCTCAAAGTATTACCAATATAGATAAACATGTATTTTAGGTAAGTCCTCAATAAGAAAAGCCAAATCAATTAAGCATATAAGGAAAGCCAAACCAATGAAAGCACAATAGTCATTAAGATAAGATATAAAAGTTAATATTTAAGAAGATGACTTATTTAATCCATATAAAAAAGAGATAAATGATAAAGACAATAGCATATACTCTCATAAACCCTTCACAAATAAAAGTATCATGACCTCATTCACTAAGATATGAAAAAGAAGAAAGTATGGGTCCATGATGAACTAGGTATACGACATATTTAAGGGTATAAATGAATTGAATCAATTAATTTGCTCCCCCTCAAAATATGCGTATCTAGTTCCAAAGCACTTATAGCATAAAATAGATAACTACAAGATCTAGGGGTAAATCAACTATGGATTTCTCCCCCTTGCTCGATGCATATAAGGCTACAATATCGTCAAAAGACGAAAAATATCATCTTTAGTCAAGAAGAGATAACCAATTAATAGCCACTAAAGATGAGAAATCAAAAGAATATTCCAATAAAACACATATAATCAAAAGATGGCATACATTAGTCTATATAGAAGAATCTCATATTTAAATATGATAGATCAATGTATGTTATCCTTTGAGAAAATATCATCATGAAAAAGAATAAAGTCAATTAAGAACAATCATGATGATAGACAGAATATAGCTTAAAAATAAAAAATAAAAATAAAAATGAAACTCAAATATCATGTCCATGATTATCTAATTAAGAAATAACCAACCAATTTATGCTTTGCATGGACTAGGTATGTTTTATCACATATGTACCCATCAACCGGGTAATATCCAAACTTTTCTACTTCTAAATGAAAGACCAATAAAGTTCAAATAGCAAAGGTCATATGTGAAAAACCATGAGTAGTCAAAGTAGAGTAATAAATTAACTTGACATTTACAAAATTAGATAGTTTAGGACTACTCAATCATTAGGATCATTCATAAAGAAAATAAATGAATAAATATGATCTAATGAATCTCATCAAGAGAAAATCATAAATAAAAAAAATCTCACACATTAACATGGGAAAGAGTCAATCTCATTTAAATGATTGCAAACATAATCAAGAAGAGATGTAAATGATAATACGATGAAATCATGACTCAAAAGTGAGAGAAATTTAAGAGATACTTGCTAATGACTAATAAGGAAAGAGACTTAAAGAAATGAATCACAAACCTCCAAGAGAAACAAGATCTATTCAAAACTTTGTAAAACTAGTTTTAGAGAACAAACATATGTATCTAAAATAGAATACAAATTACAATTAGAAGAATCACAGATCTTATTTATGTAAACTAGCATATCATATATAGATTAAAAAGAAAAACAATAGCTAGGTGAGTAAAAGTGACCAAATTATATAGCTTATCAATATATCACAAATAAGCAAACTATATAATCCAAATAAGATTAATGAGGGAAGCCATTAACAAGATAAATGTGCTCATTAAATCTTAAGTCACCAACACTAAAAATACTTGCTTAAGCAAAGAGTTCACAAAGAGGAAAATACATTTTGAGTGAACAAAATGATTTATAGACTCTTTACTAAGCAAGAATAAGAGCATAAGATGACAAATAAATGAATTAGACTCTTATAAGTGTAGGCCAAAAGAGATATTCATGAAAATGTAATAAAGTAAATCTTTTTGTCAAGTATTGAGATTAACCCAAGATAATAAAATGATAGATCGATCTAGAGAATGCAAAATATTATAGCCATTATGAAATAAGTGTATTCTCTAGAAATGGAAAAATCTCAACATAAAAGCTTAAACCATAGTAGCTAAAGTCATGAGAAATATGATGTAACAATTACAGGTATTCTCATGTGCTACAAAAACATCATTGGGCAACAATAATTCAAAAAGAAGCATAAACCCAAGGAATGAGCAGAGAATGATCATTAAGATCAAGAAAGCTAAATGCTAAAGATATCAAGAAGTACATTTTTCAAAGAGCTTTCATAATGCACCATAGTATATATATAGAAGATATCGATTTGAAAAAGTGCACTAAAAACGGAGGCAAATATAAAAACAAGACAAAGCATAAAATCATGTGATTCTTAAAAGAACTTCCATAAATAGTCAAGTGCAAGGCATAAACAAATATTCTCTCTCAACATCCTAACTTAAAGTTATAAAACAAATAAATATCAAAAGTTAGGAATCACTAATATATATTACGAATAGGCATACATGAAAAGATCAAAAACCAATTAAGAACATGTATCCATAATGCCAACCAAAAAGTCAAGAAGATATCATCAAAAGAAGACTTTAAGGAAGAAGCTAATTGATTCAAGAAGAATAAATTTGGTCAAGGGAATCAATAGCTAAGGTATGAAAAAAGCACAAGTTTGAAGGTAACAAGTATATTTAAATACTCTTCAAGTCAATATAAAACTTTCGCTTAACTCATATGCCCCACATAAAGATATTTATACAAAAAAATATCAACATAAGAAATACATGATCTACATAGAGATGAAAATTTTAATGAATATAGTCATGTATCCTTAATGAATGTTTGAAAAACTATCCCAAATTCAAAACACATATAAATAATCTTTATTAGGCAAAGACATAATTGATTCATAAGAGGTTTAATCAAAATAAAACATGAGAATCAATAATGAATATATTATGTGAGCACAAGTTTAAAGTGAAAGTATAAGTATATACTTGTCAAGTGATAAGAAGCTTGTGCTAAACATATATATTCACAAAAACCGATTAAGATAAATATCACATATTAAAAACAAACCGGCAAGAAGTAACTATTTCAAAAGCTTTAAAGACGGAGAGTTAAAATCATATTAACTCAAATCAAAAACAAGCTCCTATGGACTAGAGTGATATGCATGCTTCATAATATAGAGATTAAGAAAAACAAGCATGCATAAACCAAATGTGTCACACTTAATAGAAAATGAGTGATAAACTACATAGTGTGAACTAATCATTTAAGCCGAGTAACTAGTCATGCTAGATAAAAAAATTAATAATAAAATTAACTAAGCATGCTAGTATTATATCTCACATTGATTTATATAAGAGGCAACTAAAATATATCAATGTGAGCTAGTGGCAAGACATCAAGTAAAACATGCTAGATTCTACAAATATAAACAATTTAAAAAGAATCGTTTAGCATGTTACCAAAGTGGCTCTAGTGGCCACGCTTGTGTTGGTGCAATTGCTTGGAAGATGACCTTTAAGCTTTGCAACCACCAACACGCTCCTCGGTGCTATGTCCCGATACAAGAAGCTTCACCTACAACATTAGATGAAGACTTTGGTATCCAAAGAAACTTGGATCCTCATTTATTAGCTTTAGGGACCCATATAGCACTTGCTCTAGCATTGGTAGTGAAGGTCCTACGAATAGGGCATGTAAAGCTCATGTGTCCAATGCGAGAGCAATAGAAGCATCTAATGCTAGTGTGTGCACATGTATCAGAATGAGCATGGTTATGAACATGTGACATACTAGAATGATGAATGTCTCTAGAGTGAGCATGCATGGATTTGGTCTTAAGAATATCATGTTCTAATATCAAATCATCATGCATACAAGTAAGAGAATCAAATTTAACATTTAAAGTATTATTCTCTTTTTCAAATAAAACAATTCTAGAAATAAACTCATCATTTTGTTTCTTTAAAGAGTCAATAGAAGAATCATGCAAATAATTTAGCTCATGAGTTTGCCTCTTGAGATCTTCTATTGATGAGGAAAGAGATTTGATTTTCAAAATTAAAGTCTCATTCAAACTCTTTAAAGAAACACAAGATGAGTTTTGAGAATCAAGTCTAGATAATAAAACATTGTTTTCATTTCTCAAAAACTCATTAGCTTCTTCTAAATGAACAACCTTTTCAGAAAATTCTTCATTTGTAAAATGAAGGTTATCAAGAATCTCTAAGGATTGTTTAGCCATGGCTTTCCACTTAGAGCATTTCTTGCATTTAGAAGAAACATGATTGTCTATGCTACTAGAAGTAAAACCCTCTTTATCGGAGGAGGAGTAGGAGGAATACGATGCCATAGAAAATAACAAGGATCTACTCTAAGGATGTTAAGCCTAACAATAGAGTCCTTGCCCTGATACCAATTGTAGAAACCCGAGAGGGGGGGTGAATAGGGTCAAGCTAACTAATCAAGCACTTAGCACAAGCTAATTGGCAATTTAATAATATAAGTGCAAGAGAAGAAGCAAACACAATACCGACACCCGATGTATCCTGGTATCCTCCTAAGAGGCAGTCCAGTCCCGGAACTCTCTTCGGCTTTAATCCACTATTTGAGCAAATAGTTACACACGAGTTTGGATCCGAAGAACTCGCCAACTTCTTACACAAGAGCTTTAATCCGAAGGGCTCTCCGACTTCAACCGAGAGTTTGGATACGAAGAATCCCCAACTTCAACCGAGAGTTTGGATACGAAGACTCTCCAACTTCAACCTTTCACAATAGGTTTTGATCTCCTTACAATAGGATGAAGATCTTTCTTTTCAACTCAATAACTCTAACACAATTTGTGGATGGCAATTGAAAGCTTTGTAGAGTTGTTTGTGGATAGGCTTTGGTGGTTTTGGAATTTTTAGGCTCAAAGCATCAACCTTGAATGAAGGGGTTCAATGCTATTTATAACCAAAGCTTGAAAAGAAGCCAAAGGCAACTTTTCAGTCACGAACCGGCATACCGCCGGTATGATCCGGCATACCGGCGGTATACCGGTCTGTGATTACAACGGCTAGAAATATAGCCGTTGGGATCATTAATGGCTGGAAATCCGACCGTTGGAATTTCAACGTTTTCGAAGCGGTATACCGTCGGTATGGACCGGTATGCCGTCGGTATGCCGATTTTGTAAACAGAAACTTTCTGTGAACGAAAATTGATATACCGTCGGTATACGCCGGTATACCGTCGGTATGCCGTTTTCCACCAAAAATGATCCTGGGCTTATTTCTGTCCTAGCTTTCGATTTTGCCATCCATTTCTTGTGTTTACAATAATTTCTAAGACTCATTACAGACTCCAGATAAACTTAGGCAGGTGCAGGCTTCTTCAGAGTCTTGAAATGATGATGGCATGGCTTGGCTTCTTCCTTTGATAGGTGCTGGCTTTTTTAGAGTCTTGAAATGATGATGTCATGGCTTGGCTTCTTCCTTTGATAGGTGTTGGCTTTTTCCCTTGGCGGCAGCTGTCCAAAGATATCCAGTTTGTAAAAACTGAATACCTTTCGGGGGCTTTGCCCCCGAACCCCCGACGAGGGGCGTTGCCCCCTCGACCCCCGTCAGCTGACCGGGCAGCGGAACCCCCGGTGCGTGGCTCCAGAGATGTCGTCGGGTGGTTCAGAGAAATCTTGTGGGATCCGTCGTCTTTGGCCCACCATGATTTCTTTATTGCATATGTCCCCATTGATCTTGTTTATTACTTTTCTGCATGTACATGTTAGACGAACAAAGCAATATACATAGTAGCAAGTATGATAAGTTAAAGCACATTAGGACTATGCAAAGTTTAAGTATAAGTGCTAAGGTGATGGCATAAATGTTAGTGATATCATAATGATTAAACTTAATTGAATGACCACAATCAAAAACATAGTTTTGATTTTGGCAACCTAATTAAATTTAAGATAGATAAGCTCATATCACTAAGATGTAAACCAGTGGGCACATATCACCAAAGATATAAGTATAAGTAGAAATGCTATAGCGATTGTATGAAGATTAGTGATAAAAAAATGTTAAACTTAACATATTAACCATATTCAAAAATATGATACAATCATTGGACCAACATCAAGATCATGCGGTGTACACGAGGAACAATAGAGAGGGTACACTCATTGTCGGAGTATATGTTGATGACTTAATCGTCACAGGCGCAAAAGCAACTGCAGTAAAGGCTTACAAGCAGCAGATGATGCAGAAATTTGAGATGAGTGACCTTGGGTTACCCTCCTACTACCTTGGTATAGAGGTAGACCAACAGGGTGATCACATTACACTGAAGCAATCGGCATATGCGAAGAGAGTATTACAGCAGTTTGGAATATGAGATTGCAATCCGATCAAGTATCCCATGGAAGCTAAACCGCAACTCAGCAAGGACCTTGAAGGAACCCCAGTCGATCCGACACAATATAGGCGCATTCTTAGTTGTCTCAGGTACTTAACTCACACTCGCCCGAATATTTCTTATGCTGTTGGAATGGTGAGTAGGTACATAGAGAAGCCAACAACCACGCATCACCAGGCTACGAAACAGATCCTCAGATATATGAAGGGAATACTTGAGTATGTAGTCATGTATGAAAGAGGACATGGTGAAAATGAACTGCACGGCTTCACCGACAGCAACTTAGCCGGAGATGTCGACGACAGGGGGAGCACTAGTGGAATGGCGTTCTACCTCAACAAGAACATGATCACTTGAGCGTCTCAGAAGCAGAAAACTGTCTCATTGTCCTCCTATGAAGATGAGTTCATAGCGGCAACGAGTGCAACATGTAAAGCTTTGTGCTGAGAAATTTGCTTAGTGAGATGACTGGCCGCGAACCTAATCCAGTTACGCTCTATGTCGACAACAAGTCTGCAATTGCGTTGATGAAGAACTCTATGTTTCATGGGCGCAGCAAGCACATTGATACTCGCTTTCATTTCATTCGTGAGTGTGTTGCAAGAGGGCAGATAAAGGTGGAGTTTGTGCACACCGGAAAGCAACATGCTGACATTCTCACGAAGGCTCTCGCCAGAGTGAAATTTGCCGAGATGCAGCAGATGCGTGGAGTTATCAACCTTGATCAAATCTAGATTAAGGAGGAGAATATTAGTTAATAATCTAGATAATAGGTTTTTGCTTAGTCTTTTGCTTAGTTTTTGCTTACCTGGTCCCAAGGAATTGTTCCTGGTCCATAGGCTTCATTGTGCGGCCAGGAGGATTTTTCTCTATCTATGATGTCCCCGATTTAGTTTTTTGTGTACCTATTTAAAGGTCACATTGTAACACATTCTAGACAACAACAATAAAATCTACATAGCTTTCTCTCTCAAATTTCCAGTCTGTCCTCTCCAAGGGCAAACACTCTGAAATTGTTTTCTCCAAATTACAACCAAAGAAGCTTGTAACGAACATCGCCTACATTGTATATCCTACATTTATTTGGAAGTGTGTGTGCGCTTGATGATGGAGAAGAGAATATAAATGGAATGACTTGGGATTGAGAAAACCTTGAATGAGTCTTTTGGATAATTGTGGCTAGCTAGCTGTTTCGGCGAAAATGTTGGTCGTCGTCTTCTTCACATTCACATGCGTGACCTCTCACCAACTGTGCAATGAACCTTCTCTTATTTTTCCTGAAATATATGTGATTATTTTCCTTAAAGGGTCTGCTTGGATTGAGAGAAAAGGGAGTAGAGTCAATACTAGAATGTTGCTTGGATTGGAGGGAGAGTTAAGTGGGGGTGTTTAATAAGGTAAGTTATAAAGCACTTCACTTTTTTATCAGGGCTATCCCATTTTAAACTTTGTATTATTTACAAGTTTGTCATTGAAAAAATTGATTAGGGCTATCTCACTCTTTGGTATAAAAGTCATTTTTTTTCTTCTTCTATTTTTTCCCTCTTCTTCTTCCTCAACTCATCCAAAAAGAAGAAGAAGAAAAAAAAAGGAAAAACAACAACAACAACAAAAAAATGTTAAACACTAATATTGGTGGAAATCCTAATATTGTTATCCCTAATTTTTTTTTATTTCCAATTTCGATGGTACCCAAAAGCTCCTCATAATATACGAACCCTAATATGGAAGGAAACTCCAATATTGCTGTTCAACTAGTGCAAACAAGGACTTCCCAATTTTCTGGCAGTCCTACAAACTGAATGGACTGCCAAAAAACTGGGCAGTCCTAAGTCACAGCATGTAAAACAAAGGACTGTCCATTTTTCTGGCAGTCCTTACAGTATGTAGGACTGTCCAGTTTTTTTGCAGTCCTGAATACAGTAAAGACTGCTAGAAAAATAGATAGTCCTTTGTTTCACATGTTGTGACTTAGAACTGCCCAGTTTTCTAGCAGTCCATTCAGTTTGTAGGACTGCCAAAAAATTGGACAGTCCTTTGTTTCACATGTTGTGACTTAGGACTGCCCAGTTTTCGGCAGTCCATTCAGTTTGTAGGACTGCCAGAAAATTGGACAGTCCTGGTCGACGTAGAGTTTTTTTCGTTCGTGCATACTTGTGTTTAATTTAAATGGATAATTTCCTACTCCGAATGTAGTTTAATTCAAATAGGCTACAGACAATTGAAATAAACAATGTAATGGATGCTTGAATTTTTTAATTTAATTTCTAGAATTTTGGAAACAAATAGAGAAAGAATTTGGGTGCCATAGATCTTCTTGAGAAGAAAATTTGGAAGAGAAAAGGAAGAAGAAGAGAAAATTTCTAGGGTGGAAGAAATTTTTAGGAAATTTCAAATTAACTTCTTGTTTGGGGATAGAGAAATGGTGGAGGAGAAGAGGAAGAAGAAGAAGAGAGGAGTTAGGGTTTAGGAAGAGAGAAAAAATTTTGCAAATGAGAGAAAAATTTGGGTTTTGGAAGATTTCACTTTGGGACAGCCCTAGATTAAAAAAATGGAATGTCCTGAGTAAAACACAAAAAAAAATCTGGGCTAGCCCCAATCCGGACTAGTCCTGATCAAAAATTGAAGTGCCTTTATAACTTACCTTTAATAACTCTTGCTTGGATTGGTGGTTTTGAGTGAGAGGGTGATTAATAAAAATATGATAGTTACCAAAATAACCTTATTACATATGTCGTAAAATTAAATTTGACTGAAATGTTAATTAGAACTTGTCAAAATATCTTCATAAATTAGGAAGCTACGGATTAACATGTTGAGAACAAGAAAAAATGAAAAAAAAATTATAATATTTTATAAAACAAATAAGGGACATTTATGACTTTTTAAACAAAATTCCTCAATCACCCTCGTTAACCCTCCGATTTGGGAGATTAAACAAATGGACAAAAGATGGTGAAGTAAACCCTCACTTAACCCTCTATAACCCTTCCTTCTAAATTTCCACCCTCAAACCAAGTATAGTTTTATTTTTCTCTCACTTAACCCTCTTAACCATGAATCCAAGCAAACCCTAAGAGTGATTAAGAAGTTTCATAATGAAGGAAGAGGGAACTGTGGAGCTCATTTGTAATGAGACTAGGACGTGGGCAACATTGAGCTTAATTAGTCCTAAAATTCCTCAGGGCCTTGGCAAGGATATGGGGTGAGGCTTCATACGGGATTTTGTACCACTTGGGAGTCTCAAAAACTTTTGATCTGTCTTGAGCCACAAAAACAACTAGGATGGCAAATACATTTATAAGGTCACTGAATTTGAGGCTGTTAGTTTTAGATTTGATTTTGCCAAATATAGAAGTAAGAAAGTTTCCAACAATTGGCCTATTAGCTCAGTTGGTTATAGTGTCGTGCTAATAACGCGAATGTCGCAGGTTTGAGACCTGCATGGGCCAATATTTTAATATCATTTTTTAAATAAATTTTTTAATAAACTCAAATTCTCTAATGACAAAATAAACTCAATTTCTTCACTTCATAGATCTTCTCAACATGTGCGTTACTAACTATTCTTTTACTCGTCAAATTGTTAGACATTGCTTAGAAATACAAATATCCTTTTTTCTAATCACACAATTTTTTGATTTTTTAATAAACTCAAATTCTCTAATGACAAAATAAACTCAATTTCTTTACTTCATAGATCTTCTTCTCAACATGTGCATTACTAACTATTCTGTTACTCGTCAAATTGTTAGACATTGCTTAGAAAGTATTTCTCACTTTATAATAGTACGAATATTGTAACTCGGTCTTGTCTGTGTCGTATGGTCATGGATACAGGTCGGAATATGGATATGGAGAAAACCATTTTCATGTTAAGTACGTACACTAAGTAGTCAACTATGTTGTTGTATGGATACAGGTAGGAATGTGGATATGAATTTTGTTGTTGGGTCTTGTCTATATTGCACGGACATGGATACAAGTTGGAATGTTGATATGGAGAAAACCATTTTTGTAATGCCCCGCTTCGTACGGTGCATTATGCCGAGTCATTGAGTCGAATAGTCGTGTTGACCTGAAATATGTATCGATGCGAATCGATGTAAAGAGTTACATTGACCCGAGGAACGCATCGAGTAAGATCGATGCAAATGTTAAGTTGGCCCGAGAGAAAAGTATTGAGTCGGTTTGAAGATTCTAAGAAATCAAATCGATGCAATGCACAAATCTGATTTGAACGAATATTGATTTTTAGTTGGTTTCGTGTGCAGGCTATGCTTTTATACTGAAATATAAGAGACCAACATTTTGCCTTGTAACGGAGTCCGCAAAACCAAATTATCACCTTGCAATGGACTGAGGTATAGGCACGGCAATCCAAATCGGTTGTATAATTCAACAAAATATGAAGTGCTCGAATGGCTAAGTCAGAAGAGTTGGCCGTGCGACGAAGTGATGAAATCGAGCCGTATCGGCTCGGCAAAACGATAAGGCGTATTGGCTTAAGGTGGAAGGAATTTGACCATTATTTCCTACTCCTTCATGTCTAAGTAAAATATATCATTGTATGCTAAGTTAACCTATAAAGACCATGGACGTGGCTCGATCGAGAGATGAACATAGTGCGTGTCAAACACTAGTTAGTACAAATGAAATGAAACGTGCATCAAATGCACATTATCGCTATTTAACATCGAAACACCGCAACGATGAGCGCCTCGATGTGCAAGTCATAAGAACATGGGATAACTGTATTGGCAAGTGCCCTAGTGCACAAGTCGTTCGTGCCCTCACGCATGAGTTAGAAGGCTAGAACATTGAAAGATCGTATCGACGAGTGCATCAAGTGCACGAAGTCACATAACATTGAATAAGCGTGCCTCAGTACACAAGTCAGAGGGAATGAACATAAGTCTAGCACATTGAAAGATCGTTTCGAGTGCGCATCGAGTACACAAATCGCGTATCGTTGAACATTAAGTCGTAGTATGATGCTTGAATTGTTTGGGTCGTTCACTCAGATATTGAGTCGAGGCATTGAAACATTGAAGAATAAAATCATACAAAGAAAGAGTGAGAACATTGAAAGAGAAAGAAAAAGTAAGAACATTGAAAGAAAGAGAAATGCATACGATTTGAAGTCTGAGTTTCGGACTCAAGACTATGTTTGGTTGAATGAGTAAGACGCATGTTGTATGGTCGAATGTACTTGAGATATTACCCATGCACGGGTGTGGTAATTTCTCTCAACGGTTATTGGCCGGGGCACCGGAACCATTCGGCCTAGGAGGGATGATAAAATCTTGAGGACACACATCCGTAATACGAATTGCACTCGGTTATCGATGTGTTGAACCGGTAAGAGGGTAAGATCGACGCCTTCTGAACATATCGTATGGGGAGGGCGTCGGGTTACCGGATTTGGAAAAAGAAACACATAGTCTATTCTGGCACGAAGATGCCAACGACCTTCATATAGTTTTAAGAATGGTAGGCTGAAAGTGCAGGCACACAGAGATCCAGCACAAGAGTACTTATAATATAACAGGAATATGGTAGACATATTCACCTTGCATCGGTGCTAATAATAAATCAAAGATAACCATTTGAGAACTTATCATCTTGCCTTGGATGAGTGCAACTCCAGACTCGTACGGCATCATGCCCCAACGAGGACGATGATTTGGTAAAATCGATGCGAGGACGAGTAATTTTTTTGGGTCGGGATGAGACAAATTGGTATCAGATCTCTAGGTTCAATTTTCTAAGGACGCTTGCTTCGTTTCAATTCTAAAAAGTTGCCCACCACAATCGAATGACTCTTGACTCTACTCAATGCTACAATGGATGTTTCATACAATAAGTCTAATACAAATCATGTAATTTTTTCGTATGTATTTTGGCAATTACATAATGTTTTTTAGAAAAGTTGTGAAATATTGTTGCTGCAAGTATAATAAGTCACGAGATGTGAATTCAAAGAATCCTTGGTGCAAGTGCAACATGTCATGAATTGTGAATTGGGTTGTTCGTTGTTTCAATAAAATGATCGATATGAGAAATATTGGTTGCATCGATACAACAAAAGTTGTGGGATGCTGCTGCATCAATTGCAACTAGTTGATTATGAAAGATGCGTTGTAATAAAAATAAAAGTTGATATCGAATGTGTTGAACGGATTCGAGCATTGGCTTTGAATGTCGAAAATAAACCAATGCAAGAGGTGCAACAGAGGGAATTGAAATCGTAAGTCGATGAGAACGAATCGTTCGGCTGCGCACCGAACTTGTGTTGGCAAATAAATACATTGATCGAGTTGTGTCGAATTTTGATTAATCAAAAGTTACGGTTGTGATCGGCATGATCATGATGAAAATTATGAGTCAGAATAGATTGTTGGTTCATAGAGAGTATGATGCGAAGGAAACAACTTGATCTCCAAGTGGTATATGCCATACCACCTATGGGATCAATGACTCGAATTCTGAGTGGTATATTGATGAGAACATAAAATGCTATACTTTTATCCCTTAATGTCTACCATTTTATGCTCATTTAATGACTAAAGGTACTCATTATATTTATATTTTGCTGTAGGATACAGTTGGAGACACTAAGTGCAAAATGGAGTTAAATAGCAATTTTGGATAGTTTTTCCACCTTTTACCAAAATGAGCATAACTTTCTCATCCGAAATGCAATTGAAGTGCTTCAAAAAGATTTGGAAAGATTTAACTAAGTTTAAAAAATTCATAACATGATTGAACAAGTACACTTTTCAACTTAGAATTAATTAGTCTATTTTTCATAATGATGGTAGTGACTGAATTTGGTAGAAAAAAGCCGGTGAGGTTTTATGTCTTTAGATTGACACGTTAGTGTCACTTTTTTCTTTGATGAGAGACATTCTTCCATAGATTTGTTTCTCTAGAACTTGCTTTGATTCTCTTTATGGTCACATTGACACATGCATACATCAACATGATTAAGGCACTCTTTGTTATATGCTACTTAAGCCAAGGAGCCTACCCTAAAATTATTTTTCCTTTGGTTTAACTCCTTCGAGCCTTATTGTTTTTATTTTTGTGAACCCACATTACAAGCTTTAACCTGAAAAAATTTTTTACCCAAGCTGGAAAGCTAGTGGAGCATTATGATATGTATGGGTGTACAAAAAAAAGTGTGTGGGTGTCTGAATTTGTGGTATAACTATGACTGATAGAATGGAACACGTTCTTATATTCTCAAATTATTGAGTTCCATTATTGTTATAAAAAAAGAAAGAAAAAAAAGAAAAAAAAATAGAAGAAAAGAAGAAGTAATAAAAAAAGTGATGGAGGAAATTACTTTTCATATCCATCTTCATAATTCCTTCCAAAAATTCCAATAAAGGGGTATGTTGAATTGTTTGAATTAAAATTGAAGAAGCTACTGAATGGAGTGATTGATTTTAGATGTTTTATATATTCGAGCTTGAGTTAAATTATTTTTGCTTCACTAGTTTTGATGGTTTTTGAGCTACACTCCCAAATATATCATGCCTTGATCCTAAGTCCCATTACAATCCATGAAAGTCCTTATGATTTGTGTTATGCATGTAGTCCAAGTGGTGGAGAATGAGAAGATATGCAAGCCTATGGTAGACCATTTCTTTGGAATGAATTTGAGCGAAACACATACCTTTTTCAAATATATGAGAGTTGAGTGTTTATTCCCGTGAGGGTCTACCAATTTTCTATCTTCAAGTGAAAATATTTACTAAGTAATTAGAAGTTGTTTAAGAATATATTTTCATGATATGTCATGAGTTTTGAAGAGCTTGGTTATTCTTTAATTATGGCATTACAACCTTAATAAATTAGATTTTTGTCCGAGGACGAACAAAGGTTGAGTGTGGGGGTATTTGATGAGAACATAAAATACTATATTTTTATCCCTTAATGTCTACAATTTTATGCTCATTTCATGACTAAAGGTACTCATTATATTTGTATTTTGCTGTAGGATGCAGTTGGAGACACTAAGTGCAAAATGGAGCTAAATAGCAATTTTAGATAGTTTTGATGCCTTCTACCAAAATGGGCATAACTTTCTCATCCGAAATGAAATTGAGGCACTTCAAAAAGATTTGGAAAGCTAAGACAAAGGGCTACAACTTTTATATTTTGAGTTTTTCGAGATTCATGATGCATCATGGAAGAAATCAAGCTTGAAGTTGGGTCAAAGATGCTGTGAACAAAAATAGGAACAAAAATAACTATTTTCCTATTTGTTCTATGACTTAGTTTTTTTTGTTTGAGAAGTTGTAACTTTTAGAGGATTTGTGGAAGATATTGTGGGCTTAAAACAACTAATTTAGGGTGTATGAAAGGGGTAGAAGTTATGAGAAAAAGGAACCACAACACACACATCTTCTTCTTCTTCTCCAATTTTTCTTTTGAAGTTTTGATGAACATGCGCAGCTAAAAGACTTGTTGGTCGAAGGAGACGGAAGCCATGTAATCAATAAACTTGTAAGATCTAAATTATTTTGTATGTTTGATTTATACTTTGAATATTGAATGTTTTCTATGCCAACTTTCATGATTATTTTGTTTAATTACTAGGAGACCTACTCGTTTATTATTTATTTTGATCTACTGCTTAATTAAATATCAAATTCGTAATTGTTTAATTTTTCTATTTTGTGAAGCAATAAGATTTAATAAACTGCTTTTTTTTATTATATCTCAGAAAAAACTTTTAACAAAACTAAATGCAACCGCTTGTGCTTGTGTTGTTTTGCTTCATCTATCTCTTGGTTCATTAAGAAAATTGCTAGATTAAATCTTCAGCGCTTGTCTTAGATTATTTAGTAATTAAAGTTAATTAGGTCGCTTGTTTTTTATTAACTAAGCCTAAGAGAGATAGGAAGATACTTCCAACGGTGAATATTCAAAGTATGAGTTAATTTATACTTGCATCGATGATCAATTTTAAATTTCAATGGTGGAATGTTGACTTAGACCAATATTTCTTCCTTCGATTGACTTCAATACCTTAATTATTTTTTTAGCTCTTCTTAAATTTGCTTTTATTAAATTCAAATCTCTTCCCCCATTCTTGTTCACATTGCATAAAAGTATACTAATTGCTCTCTGTGGGATCGATCATTACTCTCACTACTACAAATAATTTTAAGAAAAAATGTTTTATTTTTGGGTGCCTGCGACAACACACCAAATTTTGGCGCTATTGTCGAGGAGTAATTTTAGTTAATTTTTGTGCTTTTTGTGATCTTCATTTCGTTCTTATAATAATAAAAAAATTTATTAGACAAAAAATAAACTTTAATAGGACATGGCGACCAGTTCTCAACAATTTGCCACTTGGATAGATTTTCCATCTAGGCATGCTAATGAGGTAAATATTTCTTTTTTTGAACAAAAAATTGCTAGTTTAACTTCTCTTGTTCAACAAATGGTTGTAGGTAACATGCAAACAACAATGGCTTGTGAGATTTGTTTAGTAGTAGGGCATCCAACTGATATGTGTCCAATACTTCAAGTCGAGCCCATTGTAACTCAAAATCATCTAAGTTACCATCAGTGCAAGCAACCATATCTCCATGAACAACAATTATGCCAAACTTCTAACTCTGGTATGTCTTTAGAAGATATTTTTAAGTCTTTTGCCACTAATACTTTTTAATTTCAATAGGAGACGAGGGCCAGCATCCAAAGTCTGAACAATCAAATGAGCCAAATGGCTACAACAATAGAGGCACAAAGTTGGAAAAATTATCATCTCCAACGATAATAAATCCAACAGAAACTTCAAGTACAATCGTTCTGAGAAATGGCAAAGAGGTTGACAACCTAGTAAAGAAAGCGCCTATATCGCCAAAACAAGAACAAGAGATCAACAGCGTTGTAGACACGAACATTCCAAATGACGACGTAGTACCTAATCTAGAGGAAGTTTTTGAACATGATGACAAAGATGGATTGGAAGTTACCATCAGTGAGCATCTTGAGAAAGGGAATGAGGAGTTATCTTCGATTTCTAATTTGCAGGAAACTGTAGCAGCATTGAATAATTTTCTCAAAATGCAACAGTCATGTAACTTTGCTTTTATTGCATTATCAATTTCTAACAACTGGCATTTACCATCTGTTTTGCAGGCCTCTATCCAAGATGAGAAACCCTTGCATAGCTATGTCAAGTGTGCATAGAGTCGAGCCAACAACGTATTAAACAAAGGCGCTGCTTGGGTGCCAACCCGAGGAAAGTTTGTTCTTATTCTTGCATTTCTATTTTTGTTTTGTTTTTTTTTTCTTTTCTTTGAATTTAGGCTTACATTAGTGACAATGTTAGTTTAGGTGTGGGGGAGGGGATTAAAATTATTTTAAGCAGTTTTATTTATTTATTTATTTTTATTTTTTCTTTCAGAAAAATGAGTTTTGTTTTGTGTTTTTTTTAATAATTTTGGTTGTGTATGTCATGAGCAAGATTTAACTAAGTTTAAAAAATTCATAACATGATTGAACAAGTACTCTTTTCAACTTAGATTTAATTAGTCTAGTTATTTTTCTTAATGATGGTAGTGACTAAATTTGGTAGACAAAAGCCGGTGAGGTTTTGAGCCTTTAAAATGACACATCAGTCCCACTATTTTCTTTGATGAGAGATATTCTTCCATAGATTTGTTTCTCTAGAACTTGCTTTGATTCTCTTCAAGGTCACATTGACACATGTATACATCAACATGATTAAGCACTCTTTGTTATACGCTACTTAAGCCAAATAGCCTACCCTGAAAATATTTTTTGTTTGGTTTAACCCCTTTAAGCCTTATTACTTTTATTTTAGTGAACCCACATTACAAGCTTTAACCTAAAAAAATTCTTTACCCAAGCTGGAAAGCTAGTGGAGCATTATGATATGTATGGGTGTACAAAAAAATAAGTGTGGGGGTGTCTGAATTTGTGGTATAACTATAACTGACGGAATGGAACACATTTGTATTTTCAAATTATTGAGTTCCATTATTGTTATAAAAAAAGGAAGAAAGAAAAAAAAAGAAAAAAAAAGAAGAAAAAGAAGAAAAAGGAAAAAGGAAAATAGAAGAAAAGAAGAAGTAATGAAAAAAAAAAGTGATGGAGGAAATTATTTTTCATATCCATCTTCATAATTCCTTCCAAAAATTCCAATAAAGGGGTATGTTGAATTGTTTGAATTAAAATTGAAGAAGCTACAGAGTGGAGTGATTGATTTTAGATGTTTTATATATCCGAGCTTGAGTTAAATCATTTTTGTTCCACTAGTTTTGATGATTTTTGAGCTACTCTCCCAAATATATCCTACCTTGATCTTAAGCTCCATTACAACCTATGAAAGTCCTTATGATTTGTGTTATGCGTGTAGTCCAAGTGGTGGAAAATGAGAAGATATGCAAGCCTATGGTAGACCATTTCTTTTGGAATGAATTTGAGCGAAACACGTCCCTTCAAATACAAGAGAGTTGAGTGTTTATTTCCAAGATGATCTACCAATTTTCTATCTTCAAGTGAAAATACTTACTAAGTAATTAGAAGTTGTTTAAGAATATATTTTTATGGTATGTTATGAGTTTTGAAGAGCTTGGTTATTCTTTAATTATGGTATTACAACCTTAATAAATTAGATTTTTGTTCGAGGATGAACAAAAGTTAAGTGGGGGTATTTGATGAGAACATAAAATGCTATATTTTATCCCTTAATGTCTACCATTTTATGCTCATTTCATGACTAAAGCTACTCATAAAATGCTATATTTTATGAGAACATAAAAAGCTATATTTTTATCCCTTAATGTCTACCATTTCATTTTATACTCATTTCATACCTAAAGTTAAGTGGGGGTATTTGATGAGAACATAAAATGCTATATTTTTATCCCTTAATGTCTACCATTTCATTTTATGCTCATTTCATGAGTAAAGTTAAGTGGAGGTATTTGATGAGAGTTGAGTGTTTATTTCCAAGATGATCTACTAATTTTCTATCTTCAAGTGAAAAATACTTACTAAGTAATTAGAAGTTGTTTAAGAATATATTTTTATGGTATGTTATGAGTTCTGAAGAGCTTGGTTATTCTTTAATTATGGCATTACAATCTTAATAAATTAGATTTTTGTTCGAGGACGAACAAAAGTTAAGTGGGGGTATTTGATGAGAACATAAAATGCAATATTTTTATCCCTTAATGTCTACCATTTTTGCTGTAAGATGCAGTTGGAGACACTAAGTGCAAAATGGAGCTAAATAGCAATCTCGGACAATTTTGACACCTTTTATCAAAATTGGCATAACTTTCTCATACGAAATGCAATTGAGGTGCTTCAAAATGATTTGGAAATCTAAGACAAAGCGCTATAACTTTCATATTTTGAGTTTTTTGAGATTCAAGATGAATCATGTACGAAATCAGGCTTGAATTTGGGTCAAAGTTGCTGTGAACAAAAAAACTATTTTCCTACTTGTTCTATGACTTGTTTTTTTGTTTTGTTTTAGAAGTTTTAATTTATCGAGGATTTGTAGGAAGATATTGTCGGCTTCAAACAACTAATTTTGGTGTATAAAAGGGGTAGAAGTCAAGAGAAAAGGGAACCACAACACACATCTTCTTCTCCAACTATTCTTTTGAAGTTTTGATAAACATGTGCGGCTAAAAGACTTATTGGTCGAAGGAGATGGAAGCCTTGGAATCAATAAACTTGTGAGATCTAAATTGTTTTTATATGTTCGATTTATACTTTGAATATTAAATGTTTTTTTGCCAACTGTCACGACCCGCACCCGGATATTCGGACACGAGTACATGGGCCACGTCCAGCATACGCCGCTGTATCGGTGGTAGAACGCTGTCAAGTATCCAATAAAACATCTAGATGATCCATGATAATAAATGTACTCAAATCACACCACAAGCGACTAAGGAAGATATGAAATAGAAAGATATCAAAAACACTGAAACAGACAGAGTCTAGAAATGAATATACAAGACCAGAATGTATCGGAGGCAAAACAATAACAAAGCTAAATCAAACTATCAGGGCCTAGAACTCCCGGGAGACAACTCACGGTGAAAGAATATCGAGATCCATCTCAGCTAGCATCATCCTGTAGTCCAATAATGTGGGACATAACAATTCCTAAAATTTGTCAACGTATCCAGTCAGGATTGGAGCAAGTACATAAACTAACAGTAGTTCCAATGAATTGATAAATACTATAAGAAACAGTTACAATGAAATACAAGATATAATATCAAGACTGGAAGTAAAAATGTACTAGGTAGACTGAATATCATGTCATGGTGTGAGATATAAGGTAAAACTGGAATGTAAAGCAGTACATGTAAATCTGATGTACAATGTAAACATAAACAATACCTTGAGATATTATAGCGTTATGTGATCGGCTTGGGTCTAGATCAGGTTGTCCTATTGATCGGCTACGCACAAGTAGTATATAGGATCAGGCCGGCCAAAATGGAAAGCTATTCACAAGTAGTATCAGGTCAGGCTACACCCTACGTATGGTGAGGGTGGAGCTATGAACAAGTAGTAACAAGAGGGGGTATTGATCACATAACCTCTAATAACTCTCCATCCCCGAGTAGTATAATGGATCCAACCATAGCACGTTACGACACAGAATTTTCTAAGAGAGTAGCAAATACCTTATGAATCGGTTTCTATACAAGTACAAGGACAATAGTCAAGAACGAGACATGTACCAGTATACCAGTTAAACCAGAAGTAACATCTTATGACGGGATACAACATATACTAGTCCGTGTATCCTCGTGTCGAGAATCAAGTAAAATATTACAACTGAATCAGATATAGTAGATATCAAAGCAATGAAAACTATCAGAGAATGTACTCGCCTGAATTTGGTTGGAGTCGACGTGCATGACACGAACGTGTCAACACAGGATAGGTACGATGCCATGCTCCACAAGATGGTCTCAAATTACTACGTAGACGGTCCCATCAAGTCAAGAATATTCTAAATGGCCTAGTTTGTTATATAAAAGTCCAAAATCAGAGTTCGGCACGATATCGAATCAAGAATGGAAAACGACTGTATTAGTCGCGATTATGATTCTAAGGGAAGGACGTAACTAAAATGTTTATAACTAAATAAACATAAGTACTTTTGGAAATCATTTATAGTGTTAGAAACTATATTTTATTAATCGTAATATTTTCGATAAATGCATAAATTAAAAATATAGAAAAATGTTTAAACTAAATTCCAACTGGTCAAATAGGATTTTCTTAGGTCAAAAACTTAATATTAATATTTTAGAAATATTATTATATATTTTATATAACCTCCCAAAATAGATAACATCCTTAATAGAATAATATTGATAATAACAATTTAAGTTACTAAATCAACATAGGTCCAAGGCTTGACATCTAAAATAATTTAAAACATAAAACTTATAGAGTTTATTAATAACAATATTTGGAAACTAGGTAAAATCTCAAGGATCTATTTAGTGGTTTGAAAGCCCAAAGGAAACTATTCATAAAACGATCCTTTAAATCAACTTATTATTAAAGCCTATAATCAAGCCCGTTTTAATCTAATAAAAATCTTATTAGAAAACGGAGTAGAGCCCATTGATATTAGACCCAACTCCTTTAGATTATAAAGCCCAATAATATGGTGTTACCCAAAATAATTTAAGGATACACACACAAAAAAATGAAAGGGTATAAGTACCCAAATAAATATTATTTACAAATATACCATACCCTATATACTACTCAAAACTCAGCCTAAAAATAACAAGTAAAAAAATTTGAATCCAATTAATCATATGGGCTCCAATGATTAGAACAAGCCCACACCCCCAACAAATAACCAAATTAAACTAAATCCCTAAACACTCTAACAAAGCCAACAAAAAAGGGATAAGTGAACAGTAAACCCAACATTCAACTCATACTTAAAAGTCAGCCTCTCTCTCGCTTTCCATCACATTTGACATAAACTGCAACGAAAAAAAGGGGGAACGAGCGAGTGGAAAGAGGGACCCACCTAGGGGTAGGGGTCTAGTCGTTGGCGTACCGGCTGGCGGAGCTCAGTAGGTAGCAAGTACGGCACTCGGGGTCACCGGGCTCCAGCGTACTGCTGGCGCACGGAGGGTGACCCGGCCGAGTCTGGCGATGGTGCCATCGGCATGACGGCACACATACTCGCACGGTAGAGGCACCAGGTTCGTGGATCTGAGGGGATTCGGAGAGTGGGGGCGGCGGAGGACGACGACCGGGCGGCTAGACCGGATGGAGGCGGCGGAGCTAGACCTGAACAGCGGGGGATCAACCGAAAGAGGGGAGGTAGAGGTCGACGGACAGAGCGGCCAATAGTGGCGGACGCCCGTGCGAGCGGCGAGGATCGGCTACGGCAGGTGGCCGGACCTGGATCTGGTGAGTGGTTCCTTCATTTTTCTCTGCTAGCTGTGGCTATGGTGGTTTGGTGGTGGTTTGGTTGGTTGGAGGCGGAGATCCGCCAGGGCAGTGGAGGGATATAGACGGCGGCGGTGATGCCTGGCCATGGCGATGAGGTGGTGGTGGTTTGCGATTTGGTTGTCGAGGATGTTGGTGGCAATGGTGATTAAGTTGGAGAAGGGATAAAAAGGTACGGCCATAGTCGGATGGCCGGGAAGTCGAGGCCGGCTTCGGTTTCCTGTTGTGATGGTGGTGATGCAGTGGCGGCTATGTATGAGGTCAAGAGGGGTGTGACAGCAATGGTGGTTACTGGCGGTGTGACCATGGGGAGGTCGGCCAGCATGTGGTGGTCGCGGATGGCCGGGTCGACCTCGACAGGGGCGGTAGCAAGGGTGAGGCTGCTGCAATAATAGGGGGAGAGGTGGCGGCTAGGAGAGATTGTCTAAGGATGTGTGTAGGGATTCTCTTGTAAAGTATTAGGCGATGAGGTGGTGGTGGTTTGCGACTTGGTTGTCGGGGATGTTGGTGGCAGTGGTGATTAAGTTGGAGGAGGGATAAATAGGTGCGGCCATAGTCAGATGGCCGGGAAGTCGAGGCCGGCTTCGGTTTCCTGTTGTGATGGTGGTGATGCAGTAGCGGCTATGTATGAGGTCAGGAGGGGTGTGACAGCAATGTTGGTTACTGGCGGTGTGACCATGGGGAGGTCGACCAGCATGTGGTGGTCGCGGATGGCCGGGTCGGCCTAGACAGGGGCGGTGGCAAGGGTGAGGCTGCTGCAACAATAGGGGGAGAGGTGGCGGCTAGGAGAGATTGTCTAAAGATGTGTGTAGGGATTCTCTTGTAAAGTATAAGGAAAAGAGCCTATTTATAGGGTAGGAAGGAAACCCTAAAGGCAAAAGTGTAAAATATAATAGAATTGAAAATAATGGAAAATACTAACAGCTAACAATAATGCTAACTGCTAACAGTAGTTAAACTAGTGATTAAATTAGTTATTAAGTATATATATATATATATATATATATATATATATATATATATATATATATATATATATATATATATATATATATATACATACGTAAATCTAATTGACAAACATTTTCTATATATATAAAAATATATAACTTGGAAATTCAAGGAGACAACAACTTATTTGGGATGTAACTTCTCATCAAAAGTTTTCTCATAACCAAGACCAACCAATAACGTTGGCATATCACGAACGAAAATTTTGAAACTCAGGATTTCTAAAGACCTAGAAAAAATTAGAAAAAGAAAAATACAAATTTCGAAAAATCTAAAAACTTCGGTAAAATCCAAAAATTCGGATAACGAAGGTTACAAATCTACCCTCCTTAAAAAAATTTTGTCCTCAAAATTTAAGGTTGCAGAGGGATGAAAACACAATAGAGAACTTAGTCAATACCTTAGGCACGACTAAAGGACAATGGCTTGACGCGATCAAGATAATCAAATTCAAAAATTACTTAGGCACGACTAATAATTTTGGCACGATGGAGTCGTAGTATGAACATTATTGTTCAGGTACGATTTTAGAAATAACTCAAGTCATATAGGCACGATCAAAATGAAATCTCAGTTATGACCAAAAATGAAGTTTTGGCATGATTAAGATTTGAAGTCACAGCTTATAGGCATGATTTGTGAGAGCACTATGGAAATAATTAAACATGGGCATGATCTGGAATGAAATCTGAGCACGAGTGACTAAAGAATTCGAAATTTAGGCATAACAAAAAAAAATTATTCAGACACGATCAAATTAAGTCATAACTCGACTAGGTTCATAATCAAATCAGATAGTCGTGATCAAGGATCAAAATTTCAGGCACGATTTAGAAGTAAAACTAATACGTATAGTAACAATCGTAAAAATCACGATCGTTGGAATCAGAATCGTTTATTCGTGCCGGGTCATTTAAGCACGACCAGGCATTAAGAATAGTGGTTAATTCAAACCACGATTAGAACAGAACTTAGATATTAGTAAGATTTAAATCGAAGGTTTAAGCACGAGTGACAATAGCATTCAATCCACACATGATTATAATCAAAATTTTGACATGATCAAATATGAAAATTTGGTATAATAAAGAATAGTATGAAACCGAATCATGGTTAGAAAGAATTTAGGCATTATTAAGAATAAATCAAAAAAAAAATACGCACGAGCGATAATATCATCGAAAATACGATCAAAATTTAAAATTTCTGACACAATCGGGAATAAGGTAAATCAATCCATGACTAAAACAGGATTTAGGCATGATTGAAGAACATAATAAAAGTCTGAGCACGAGCAGCAAAAGGATGGAAATCTAGGTCACGATCGAATTTAAATCACTTGAGTATAGTCAAGAATCAAGAACCTTGGCACGATAAAGAAGTTGACCAAATCGGTTGGTCATGATCAAGGAGAATTAAAATTTAGCGAACTTGAACTACAGAGAATGATTCAAGGATACGAAAATTAGATTCTTTTTACTAGGATAGGAAAAAAATCAAGATATAGGATTTACAAAAAGGAAGCCAATCCAGTCATCTCACTCTACTTCGACTACTACCAAGAATATCCGAAGTCCGGACATGCTACTACTCAAACCTTGATCTTAAATCATGAAAATCAAACCCTTATATGACTATTACCAAAAATCATAATCTTCAGCCGTGAAGATTGAACCCTTCTATAAATACTACATGCTTGACCTTTATTCTAATCGTACTACCCAAGAAGCATACTCTTGTTAGAACTCCTCAATCAAAATTTTTTTTGCAATCCATTTTCAACTCAGTCCAATTTCCTCTATTTGTGCTTAACTTAGATTCAAAATACCTTTGTATCAGGATTTATAAAGTTTTTGGACATTGTCCAAATCTATACTCCTCGTATTAATGCCACCACAACACAAAATTCATTCCTCATTATTTATATTCTCCAAATCTGTACCTTCAAATATTATCATCCTTCTAAAATTTTAAAGTCTCGCAAGGTCTTAAAAGTTTTCCTATAACTTAAAAATCTTGTGTCCTACTAGTTCTTAATCATTCTCCTACAAATCCTTCATTTAATTTAGTATCATCACTGTATGCAATCAAATCCCCTTTCCATGTATTTAGGTTCCCTAAATCCAGTATCCCAGTCTTAATTCAACTACAAAATATCTCTAGAATCAGTAACTTAAAAATATCCAAGTTCTCAAAGTCGAATCGACTTCGAGTATCCTCACCAGTTATAAAATACATCTAATTCTCACCATAAATATACGTTCTACTGTCGTTCTTGCTCTAAATCCTCCTACGTTCTTTCCAAAGTAATCCATACTCAAAATAATTCTCTAAGTGTATTTCCAAGTTAGTATTATTGGTCCCTTGTCTTTGTTTTCATTCTCAGTCAGATCCTTATCCCACTATCTTATCTAAATGTCCAACATTTTATATTCCTACCAAAATTACCACTTGATAACAAATTATGTCCCTTTCGAGGTAGAAGATTATGATACTTCATCGGCCTTTCCCAAATAGAGAGATACAAGAATTTAAAGATTTCAAGTGTAGTTAACAGATTAGATATAAGATAGTTTAATGGATGTAAGCAGGACAGAGTTAATTAAGATGTAGAAATGACGATAAGACGAAGGAATGATGAGAGAGATTTGTTCCTGCTCATATATTCATAACGAAATCGTTTGCTTCCTTTTTCTTGCACTTGTCCCTAAATCAACAAAAGCACATTTTCTTAACCTCCAAGGTGCTCCCTTTGTCTAAAATTGAACTCTTTCTCACTGAATCTTCTTTCTAACTTCCAAGTCACTAACTATCAACTACTGATAAACTTGTGGCCTAATCTTCGACCCTAAGGTCCTTCATCAAATTGGCATCTAGATAGATTCTTTTAGACTTTTATGTCTAAATTTGTCACTCTTCTAGTATCATTTTTTTTATCACTCTTATCATCCACCAATGTATATGAGATGATAGAAACTCAGTTCCAAAATTATCCCTTATCCCATTAAGCAATCTCAATTTTATTCATAGTCAAAATAAATTTGTTCAGAATCCCGTATAAATCAGGAATCCTATATATGTAGCCGTTCTTAAAAACACCATGTGTTAGTAACTGATCCAAGTTGTATGACTCTATCTTATCAAATCCTCTAAGTAAATTTTAAACCCTAAGTATCCTTAATCAAATTCTCGGTCATCACTTTTGTAAATTTATTCTGATCCTTCTAATATTTTCTATCGTGGTAATTCCTTAAAATTTTGGAAATTCCATCCCTTATAAAATAATTGCATCTCATGCCACTTCCTTGGCTACTCAAGCAAGAAAGATAATCCAACATCCTCTTCGATAGCTCTTACCACTATAAAATTATATAAAACGTCTCTTCAATATTTTCCCTGTCACAAGTCCATTCAACACTATCCTCTAATCCTTATAACCCACATCTATTAGAAATTCCTGACTGATTATGTAATCCTTCATTTTTCTCCGAATTCCTTTCCTATATTCTGTTTATTTCTCAACCCATTCGACAACTCTCAAGTCCTAAATGTAATATCTAGGTCGAAATTCAAGTTCTCTGAATGTAACCTAAAATAATTCACGACCTTCTTGTATAAGATTTGACTAATCTTACCAACCCAAATGGATATAGGTTCAACTTCTACTCCATTGTTCCTTCTAAGTCCCTAAAACTCATCTTAATACAAGAACAGGGTTCGACAACGGACATGTGTTTCCAAAATCGGGGTAAGCAAAAGCGAACGAAGATAGACTCAATATAGTTCGAAGTAAGATTCTCAGGGGTCATCCCTGGAAACTATCAAGAGATCCTAATATGTGATTGAGTACCAAAACTTCTAGAATATTCGATGATTCAAATCCAAATCCTAGGGCAGGCTCGCAGTAGTACGACTAAGCCTAAGTACTACCACGACTTTGCATTAGTTGCGAAGACTGACCTGCACGGGCCACTATAAAAATGTGTCACGATCTGCACCTAAATAGTCGAGAATGAGTATATGGGCCACGCCCAGTCTATACCGCAGTATCGACGGTAGAACGCTATCAAGTACCCAATAAATATCTACAACATGTAGATGATCCATGATAATAAATGTACTCAAATCATACCACAAGCGACTAAGAAAGATATCAATAACACTGAAACAGACAGAGTCTACAAATGAATGTACAAGACCAGAATGTATCGGAGGCAAAAGAATAACAAAGCTAAATCAAACTACCAGGGCCTAGAACTCCCGGGAGACAACTCACGGTGAAAGAATATCAAGGTCCGTCTCTGCTAGCATCATTATGTATTCCAATAATGTGGGACATAACAATTCCTAAAATTTGTCAACGTATCCAGTCAAGATTGGAGCAAGTACATAAAATAACAGCAGTTCCAATGAATTGACAAATACTATAAGAAACATTTATAATGAAATACAAGACAAAATATCAAGACTGGAAGTAAAACTGTACTAGGTAGACTGAATATCATGTCATGGTGTGAGATATAAGGTAAAACTGGAATGTAAAGCAGTACAGGTAAATCTGATGTACAATATAAATATAAATGGTGCTTTGAGATATTAGAGCATTATGTGATCGACTTGGATCTAGATCAGGCTATTTTATTTGACCGGCTATGCACAATTAGTATACAGAATCAGGCCGCCCAAAATGGAAAGCTATGCACAAGTAGTATCAGGTCAGGCTACACCCTACATGTGGTGAGGGTAGAGCTATGCACAAGTAGTAACAAGAGGGGATATTGATCACATAACCTCTAATAACTCTCTATCTCCGAGTATTATAATGGATCCAACCATAGCACGTTAAGACACGGGATTCTCTAAGAGGGTAGCAAATCCCTTTAGGAATCCGTGTCTATAAAAGTACAAGAACAATAGTCAAGAATGAGACATGTACTAGTATACTAGTTAAACCAGGAGTAACATCTCATGATGGGTTCCAACGTATACTAGTCTGTGTATCCTCGTGTCGAGAATGGTAAAATATTACAACTGAATCGAATATAATAGATATCAAAGCAATAAAAACTATCAGAGAATGTACTCGCCTGAATTTGGTTGGAGTCGACGTGCGCGACACGAACGTATCAACACGGGATAGATACGATGCTATGCTCCACAAGATGGTCTCAAACTACTACACAGACGGTCCCATCGAGTCCAGAATAGTCCAAATGGCCTAGTTTGGTATATAAAAGTCAAAAACTAGAGTTCGGCACGATATTGAATCAGGAATGGAAAATGACTATATTAGTCGTGATTATGATTCTAAGGAAGAACGTAACAAAAACGTTTATAACTAAATAAGCATAAGTACTTTTGGAAATCATTTATAGTGTTAGAAACTATATTTTATTAATCGTAATATTTTGGATAAATGCATAAATTAAAAATATAGAAAAATGTTTAAACTAAATTCTAACTGGTCAAATAGGATTTTTCTTAGGTCAAAAACTTAATATTAATATTTTAGAAATATTATTATATATTTTTTATAACCTCCTAAAATAGATAACATCCTTATAGAATAATATTGATAATAACAATTTAAGTTACTAAATCAATATAGGTCCAAGGCTTGATATCTAAAATAATTTAAAACATAAAATTTATAGAATTTATTAATAATAATATTTGGAAACTATATAAAATCTCAAGGATCTAATTAGTGGGTTGAAAGCCCAAAAGAAACTATTCATAAAAAGATCCTTTAAATCAACTTATTATTAAAGCCTGTAATTAAGCCTATTTTAATCTAATAAAAATCTTAGTAGAAAATGGAGTAGAGCCCATTGATATTAGACCCAACTCCTTTAAATTGTAAATCCCAATAATATGGTGTTACCCAAAATAATTTAAGGATATTATTCACACAAAAAAAATAAAAAAAATAAAATAAAATGATAGGGTATAATTACCCAAATAAATATTATTTACAAATATACCATACCCTACATACTACTCGAAACTCAGCCCAAAAATAACAAGTAAAACAATTTAAATCCAATTAATCATATGGGCTCCAATGCTTAGAACAAACCCACACCCCAACAAATAACCAAATTAAACTAAATCCCTAAACACTCTAACAGAGCCAACCAAAAAAGGGATAATTGAACAGTAAATCCAACATCCAACTCATACTTAAAAAGTTACCCTCTCTCTCACTCTCCATCATATTTGACATAAACTGCAACGAAAAAAAAAGAAAAGGGGAACTAGCGAGTAGGAAGAGGGACTCACCTGGTGGGAGGGGTCTCGTCGGTGGCGCACCGGCTGGCGGAGCTCAGTCGACGGCTAGCGAGGCGCTCGGGCTCACCGGGCTCCAGCGCGCTGGCGGCGCATAGAGGGTGACCCGGTCGAGTCTGGCAATGGTGCCATCGGCACAACGGCGCACAGACTCGTACGATGGAGACGCCAGGTTCGTGGATCTGAGGGAAGCGGGGGCGATGGAGGTCGATGGACGGGCGGTTAGGCCGGATAGAGGCAACGGAGCTAGATCTGAACGGCGGAGGATCATCAAAAAGAGGAGAGGCGGAGGTCGACGGACGGAGCGGCCAGGAGTGGCGGGCGCCCGTGCGAGCGGCGGTAGCGCTCGCGCTGCGACGGTGGGGATCGACCACGGCAGGTGGCCGAACCTGGATCCGGTTCTGATGAGTGGTTCCTTCCTTTCTCTCTGGGTGTTGTGGCTATGGTGGGTTGGTGGTTGTTTGGTTGGTTGGAGGCGAAGATCTGACAGGGTAGGGGAGGGATAAGGATGGCGGCGGTGATGCTTGGCCACGGCGATGAGGTGGTGGTGGTTTGCGACTTGGTTGTCGGGGATGTTGGTGGAAATGGTGATTAAGTTGGAGGAGGGAAAAATAAATGCAATTACCATGTTTGGATGGCTGGGAAGTCAAGGCCGGTTGGGGTGGCTCGGCTTTGGTTTCCTGTGGTGATGGTGGTGATTGCAGTGGCGGCTGTGTATGAGGTCGGAAGTGTTGTGGCAGCTATGGTGGTTACTGGCGGTGCGACCATGGGGAGGTCGGCCACCATGTGGTGGTCGCGGATGGTCGGGTCGACCTGGACAGGGGAGATGGCAAGGGAGATGCTACTACAACAATAGGGGGAGAGGTGGCGGCTAGGAAAGATTGTCTAGGGATGTGTGTAGGGATTCTCTTGTAAAGTATTAGGGAAAGAGCCTATTTATATGGTAGAAGGAAACCCTAAAGGCAAAAGTGTAAAATATAATAGAATAGAAAATTATGGAAAATACTAACAGCTAACCGTAATGCTAACTGCTAACAGTAGTTAAACTAGTGATTAAATTAGTTATTAAGCATATATATATAAATATTCATTTACGTAAATCTAATTGACAAACATTTTCTATATATATAAATATATAACTCAGAAATTCAAGGAGACAAGTACTTATTTGGGATATAACTTCTCATCAAAAGTTTTCTCAAAACCAAGACCAACCAATAACGTTGGCATATCACGATCGAAAATTTTGAAACTCAAGATTTCTAAAGATTTAGAAAAAAAATAGAAAAAGAAAATACAAATTTCAAAAAATCCAAAAACTTTGATAAAATCCAAAAATTCGGATAACGAAGGTTACGCCAACTTTTATGATTATTTTGTTTAATTACTAGGAGGCCTACTAGTTTATTATTCATTTGATCTACTGTTTAATTAGATATCAAATCCGTAATTGTCTGATTTTTCTAATTTGTGAAGTAACCAGGATTTAATCAACTGCTTTGTCTTATTAGATCTTAGGAGAAAAACTTTTTACAAAACTAAATGCAACCGCTTGTGCTTGTGTTGTTTTGCTTCATCGATCGATCTCTTGGTTCTTTAAGAAATTTCTAGATTAAATCTTCATCGCTTGCACTACTACAAAAATGGATAACAATGACGGCTAAATATGCTAATTAATGATATTTGTTTGACCGTCATCTATGAAGGTGTCATCTTTATCATTAGAAATCAATGACAGCTCAACGCATGTCATCTTTATTTATAAAAGTTGACCTTTGTATGTCATCTTTATTTAGAAAAGATGACTTCTATCTGTCATCTTTTTTTTATAAAAGATGACTTTTATCGTAAAAAATTAATGACAGCTAAACATACGTCATCTTTATTTATAAAATATGACTTTTATGCATCCACTTTATTTACAAGAGATGACTTCTGTACGTCATCTTTATTTACAAAAGATGACTTTTATGCATGATGTTTATACAAAAGATAACTTCTATACATCATCTTTATGTACAAAATGACTTTTATGCCTCATCTTTATGTATAAAAGATGACTTATATGCGTCTTTATTTAAAAACTATGACATTCATGGTAAAAAAATAACGACAGCTCAACACACGTCACCTTTATTTATAAAGTACAGAAGATGACTTGTATGCGTCAATAAATGTCGGTCATTTTTATAGTAGCCATTTTTGCATCTGTATGCCATATTTTGTATTTTGTATACAATATCCCATATAAGAAAAACCAAAGAAGAAAGGTAATCTCTAACACCAACAAAAACATTTCATTTCATAATTATTCAATGTGCCAACACTGAATTATAACAATATTATTTCAGTCTCAAACGTTATCAACATAAATTAACAATGCTTCTGAAAGTTTCTAATATGTCATTTTTTACATACGGTCCTCAATAACAGTATCAAGGATAAATTTGGCGAGCTCTCCTCTCACATCATGTTTTTTTTTTTTGCAAAAACCATAGAAAAGGATAAGGTTACAGATACCTAAGATATATCAATACAAATACTTAAGATTGCAGATATGTAAGATTATAAAATACAAGTATGCATATAAACATGCTTCCGTAGATATGAAGATATGTAAGAGTACTAAGTTACAAATCTTAAATAGAAATTTGCTTACACAGAAAAACTACAAAGATATGAAGATCAGAAAAGGGATTCCATGCAACATGCTGGACAGTTTTGCCAAAATCCTTAGCTTTGAGGCAACGACTAGTTTTAACCACACATATGCGCACAGTTCCATCAGTTGAACCTTTTCATATATCACAATTTGAAATCACCAACATATACACAATGTAATGTATATAAAGAGAAATATAGTACAAGTATACTATCCATTGTCCCGATATTTGAACATACAGTGACTTGACAAAACCAGCATGGCCTTGATACTCCAGATAGCAAGTCGAGCGATATGGCTTCAAATCTTTTCGAATGGGGACCTTGGGCGTGAGAGGCTTAGGATCAATATTTATCTTTGAATGTACCCTCTTATCGGCTAGTCATTGTAATTCTCTTACATAAGACATCCCATTGATAAAAGTGTATACGTTAAAGAATTAAAGTTCATATTATTCGAAATAACTTCTTATTAAGGATTGTGATTGAAAAATTCATATATAAAAATGAGAAGTTTAAAGACTTATAAAGGCTTTCTGGTTATTATACAGGTGATTTAGTATATGGTAGTAGACTATTATCTATTAATTTTTTTTAACTTACACGTATCTTCTCTATCCTTGGCATAAATATAGGTTTAAACAACGATTGACTTCTTTGATCGATTTCTTCCTTGATAGCATTCTCATATGCAGGTACACTCCTAAGAGACTTGAAGCTGTTCAAAGTAGAAACTAAGTGAACTAATTAGTTGACCAAACCCATAACTGAGAATTAGTTTCTAGAGAATAATAAGACACTGGGGATTAATCCTCTAAAGAAAAGAGGGTTATTTGATTTAAAAGTTAACTTTACAACTTATTATAATATTTATAGAGAATTGGCCTTTAAGAAACTGATTGTTATATTTAGGAACAAGATTGTTGATTAATCCTACAATTTGTCATTTTGCTCTCTAGATTGTCCTTTCCAACTAGCTTCCCTTCTTATCCATAATCCCCCTCTCACCGATACCATGTAAGCTACTAAGCTTGTCACCAATGCTACTATACTCCCACTCTCACCGACTAAGCTTGTCACCAATGTTACTATACTATTTCTTGAGCATAACTCAATGCCTCCTAACTTTGTGTCTTATAGTTGGGTAACATAAATAGCATCTACAAAAATAGACTCTGGTCCTCCAGTCTCAAGTTATTACACCTACATCTCACTATACTACTAAATATGCATAACAAAAGATCACTTGCATTGTACTATTATCTGATGCATATATGGTATCAGCTGACACATGAGGGTTTTTTTTTTCCAGGATTTTGGCTGATAAATAAGAAATTTGAGTTTTTGTCACTGATTTAAATTGATGTTGCATTAGGAGTTTTGGCTGACACATGCCTGAGGAAATTGCTAATGGAATACATATTACGTGTTTTAGCAATAAGAACGACCCTAATTGCTACAACTCCAAACATACCCACTATTGATCTTACAAAACTCATTAATTTCAAATTTTCTTGATGCTACTATATAGATTACCTTTTTGCCAATCGTTCGCCCCTAGCAGAATGAGCGAAGTATATGTTGTAAAAATGGCATATGAATGCTCGAGGATCTAAGTTTTGACAGCTATTTTAGATAACGAGCATAAAACTCTCCAGAAGAAGATGGCTCTGGAATGGTATGTCCTTGTTCCTTAAACTATTCTTGCTCTGATCTTTCCAGGCTAGTATTCCTAAGTTCAGCATCGACAATCAAGTGAAAGATTCTGTGAAGCATCCCTTTGTGGGGTATATGAGTTGCACATAAAATCCTTCTCTCGCCACTTATTACTCGTGGTATATTAGTCAACCATAGTGTCAATAAGATATGCTAGTCCACTTCCATAAACTTTTATGTATGTTTATTTTCTAAACATTCTCTTGAACAAAGATTAATCTTTATTTATTTCAAATTATGTAAATGTTGTGTATAATTATCTTACTGATTTTCCTCTCTTTTTTGATCAAAAATCTACATTATTAAAAGCTGAAGGTGGTGAGGAGAATAGCCCTCATGGATTTTTACAAGCAATAGGGGTGGTCATATGTCGATCCCCTAACTACAAAACAATATAGAAATGAACAAATTCCAGCTAGTGTGCAAACCTGTAAAAAGGGCATCCACTCATATCCCTTTCTACCTCCTCTTGAACAAACTTCTGTTGGGAGCTCCACCATTGAAAGCTCTGGCCGACTAGGGCCTTGTTAGCCAATTTATCAGCAACTACGTTACCTTCTTTGTATATGTATGAGCTACGAATGACCCTGGAAGTGGCTTCTTGTATACACCGATGGCATCGATCTGTTGTGGATTAAAGTGGACTTATTAGTCGTTATTTATTTCAAACACCTGTATTTAACAAACTATTATGAATATATATATGATAGACAATAAAGACGGGAGGAAACCAATTAATAAAATGATTCTAAATCAAGAATAATGAGTAATCAAGGACATACATTTTTAATGAAAAAAAAGGATTTGTGTGGAGGTTCAGGTCATCTTTATAATCAAAAGTGATGACTTCTACTACATAAATTTCATTTTGCTATTAAGCTACATAATGATTTATCTTGTATTAACATATACTAGTTTTCTTAATAATTTACTTTTGAGAAGCCCAACCCATGACGACACCAATATTAGTGTTTAGATAACATTACACTAAACATGGCCTGATAGTAGCCTTTAGATAAAATTATAGACAAGTTTGGATCCTTAAAATTGCACCAGAGCAGGTTTGGTCAAATCGCCAACCGACAAAATTAGGCTAAACCTAGAAAATATTAGGTTGAAGTAACAGCACAAGGTTGTAAGATCGCTTAATATATGTAACGCTCCAGTTCTAAAATACGTAGGACTAGGAACGTAGACATGCCAGCTGTATACATACGAAGTACTCTCCAATATATGAAACTCTCGTATGAATACATAAGCTGTAAAATGCAGTAGAACCATAACTAATCTCATCCACACAAAATAAATGAATAAAAGACATTATATAAAGATAATGAATTGTCTTGATACAATATGTTGGGCGGAGACAAATCCACTACCAACAAGTAAAGAAAAATACATGAAAAAATAAATGATTTTTGGCGAGCGAAGCGAAGACGATCCAAATGCAATCATCCTCGAAGAAATAGCGAAGGTCACGGCTAGAGCTAGAACACCTGCGAAAGACAATAGCACACACCTGGAGAGATAACCAGGTCCTCAGAGGGACGTAACAAGACACATAATATCATGCCATATAAACTGAATAAATATTGCTCAAATAAATAAGGGATTGTATGCAATAGGGTACCTAACCGTACTATAGTGAATATGTAATAAATAACAAACCTTTGACGCATGGGCCGGATCAGGGATATCAGGAATCAGGACCGTATCTCCCACTGGAGATAACCGGCTATCAGGACCGTACCTCCCATTAGAGATAACCGGCTATCAGGGCAGTGCATATATGACCCATACATTAAGGAACTGTTCTTCCCACCCAATGCCTATTATGTTGTATCCACAACAGTAAACCTCTATAACCACTAAGTCAAACTAGCATGCAATTCTATTAGCGATTATTCCTATCGTACGGCTTATACGTACCGGTGGCCAGCCAGTCACGCATGTCCGTGTTCTATATGCGACACAGAACTTCGTGGTATAACGTGTCAAGGCCAATGAATGCAACACACATGGTGGTCCCTTAATCTAGGTTTAATGTGTAAGAAAAATAATACATAGCAGAAAATATAAATGTACAGTAAGTTCTAACAGGTTATGCTATGTATTACAGTTTATTTTGCATAAAAAAAAATAATGTATGAAATATGAGCTAAAATAAATAAACAGCAAATGACAAGGTATCTTACCTGGTAGAGCGCCTGGTGTATCATAATGATCAAGCTGGCATGAACCGTGACTTCGGTGCAACAACTGTACATGGTGATCTCGGGTGGTGGCACGGACAGTTCTATTGGGTCCAGAAGGGTCAAATTAGTTAAGGTGGACATATGGTAGTCTCGAAATTGGTGAAGGAATAGAAATAACAGGATTGGTCATGGAAAGGAGAAAATCAAAGAAGAATGGATAATAAAATATATAGAAAATTATAGAAAATTATTTATAATGCTAAAATCCGTATTTGTAAAACTATAATTTTGTCAAATAATTTACTTTAAATAAATAGAACATTTACAACAATAGCTTAGTCTATAATATTGTTGTTACCAATAATAAAAATAGTTTTTATGAATCAAAAATAATTATAGAAAAAATACTTAAATTCAAGAAATCGTTTTATTTTGGCCAAAACTCTAAGTTTGTCAAAAATAGAATTTCTAGGAAGAAACTAAATTTTTATTTGTCCAAAAAATATTTTAATTAATTATATAAAAATCTAGGAAAATATTTTAGGGCTACTGTGTTGTCAAACATAATTTTTGGAATGGGTTAACTATCTATTTATTAATAAAACAAAATAATAACAATAATATTAATAATAACAATACTTATAGTAACATGCATACTAATAATATATGTAGTTTTTATATAAAATATACACTGTAATTAGGATGATAATAATAACAATACTCACATACTGCTTTACTAGTAGTAACCATTAAAATAATTATAGTAATAATAATAGAAGAAAATACTAATTACATATACAGTACATACATACAAATAATACTAATAATAATAATAATAATAATAAATACAGATGCTAATAATAATAATAACAATAATATAAAGAAAATAACTCAATTAACAATAAAATAACAAAATAAAAAAGAAAGAGAGAAAAAGAAAAGAAAAAAGAAAAAAATAAATATATAAACAAATAAAATAAACTTCACTCGTTTCTGTTCTCTTCTCCCGAAGGAGAGAGAGAGGCAAAAAATAAAAATAAAAAAAGATGGAAAGAAAGGGGACGAGGAAGAGAGCGAGAGAGTGAAAGTGAGAGAGCGGGGAGCTGAGCTGGACGGAGAGGAAGAGAGGGGCGGCGAGGGAGAGATGATCGGAGGGAGGAAGTCGGAGGGTTTCGGCTTCGCGGCGGAGGCGACGAAGTTTGTGGCGCGGGAGAAGGAGGAGAGTGGTCGGAGGTGACGAGCGGCCAGCGGAAGGAGGCGGAGGTCGGCGTTCGTGGTGGCGCCGGAATCGAGTCGGCTGAGGAGAGAGGTTAGGTGGCTGAGGCGCCGGCGTGGGGGTGCTGGCAACCGAGGGGGTCGATCGCTGTGCGGTGGTCCGAGGACGGCGAAGAGAGGGTTTCGTGGAGGCGCTGTCGTCGCCGGCTGCGGGAGAGGGTTCAGGAGCAGTTGAGATAAGAAGGTTTGGGGGATTGATTTGGTAAGTGTATCAGGCCAAATGGACTTGTATCAGTTTAAGCTCTCAGTTAAAGGGATTCAAACCTGGGAATTTTCCCTATGAATCCTGATATGTATAACATATTGGGGGTTTTGTTTATTGATGCCTGTATGGAAGAATGGAAGTTAGAAATCTGGAGTTAGTTGGTTTGATTTCACAGCAGTAAATAGAGTTCGATCTTAGGGTAGCAGGGCATGGTCTATTTACGGGTGTATCCTCTAAATTACCTATGTTTAGACATGTGGCTTGCCTCCCAGTTGTAAGAATGAGTTTACAATTCAATTGTAAGCTAACAATGAGTGAGAGCAAGAAAGGGAGGCTAAGGTATTTGGGATGATGAAGTATCAGTAATCAACTGAAAAAAGAAGAAGTTGATTTGTGGATAGAGAGGGATTTGGAATATCAGATACCAACTGATATTAGATCTGTGTCTTTCGACAGATGGTAGCATAAGGGCTCGGGTATTAGAGATATGCAGCAGTTGGTGCTACGGGTTTTGACCCTCTGTGCAGTGGTTTAGATCATATTTTTTTTGGAAGGGGGGCGGGCTTGAATGGTGTTAGAAAGGAGGCAGATCATGCTGTGATGTTGTAATTGGGATATAGAAGCAACAACAGCAGAATCACCAATTTTTTGCAATAGTACGAGCAGCTGCAGATAATTAGGAGGGAGAGGGTTCAGTTTGGTATCAAGTTTTCTGATGAGGCCTGCAACTTTGTGCCTACAGCAGCATTAAGGGTGAGTGCCATATATATGTAAATTCCAAACTGAGTTTTGTATGCTTCTCTCTCTCTATATATATATATATATATATATATATATATATATATATTTTTGTATGCTTCTATATATATATATATTTTTTTTTCTATATATATATATATATATATATATAATGTCATAAAATCTCTCATGAGCTCTGCTAGGGTTTTTCCAATGACGGCGAATAAGCCTCCCCCCCGCCCCCCGGATCCTCCCGCGGAAGGATTCCGGCGGAACGGAGGGAAGGGGGGTGGGCGGCTACACCTCACCGGCGGCGGAGGCAAGGGAACCCCCCAGGCGGGGGGGGTATCGGACGACAGCAGTGCGGGGGGCCTCGGGGGCAAGGGGAACCCCCCAGGCGGGGGGGGAGGGGTTTGACGGCGGCGGCAAGGGGACCCTCCCAGGCGGAGGGCGGGGCCCGGTAGGGGAGAGGGTCTGGCGGATCCGGCGGGGGGGGGGGGTCGGCTGGCTCCGGCGGGAGGGGGGTCGGGTGGCTCCGGCGGGGGCCCCCTGCGTGGCGGATCGGGGTTGGACGTGGGGCCGGTACCGGTTTTCGAGTTCGGGTCGAGATCTTCGCCGGATGTGGACGGGACTGGAGAGGCCGGCTGGCAGACGGTGGTGAGACGACGGGCTGGAGGGCGACGAGGGGCCCCGACTCAAGGGAATTATGGGAGTCGGCCATCGATAGGCTTGGTTGATCCCCGTTGCCATGGGGAAGGTACGGTACGTACTGTGCCTGGATGACGGCCAAATGCGACGGTGGCAGAGAAGGCAAAGGGTATTGATGTTGATAGCAGTAGACAAGGCCCGGGATTTGCGAACCCTCCAATCAGGACTCACACTAAGGAGCAGAGGCCTCGGTCATGGAAGGTGGTGTGCACGCCAGTGGAGACGAAAAGCCCGTTATCGATGAAATTTGTTACTCCGATGGCGGTTGGAGGAGAGCTCCGGGCATACTTTCCCGTAGAGGAAATAGCGAAGGTTTCTGACTTCTGGAAGAATACCTTGGTGGTGTATGTATTAGGGCACAAGCCGTTCTATGGTCAAATCCGGGGATATGCGGAAAGAGTATGGAGACCCAAAGGCAGCATAGAATTCTTCTCTGGGAGAACGGGTTTTACTATGTCAAGTTTGGGCTAGCGGAGGATGTGACCAGGATTCTGCATGGAGGGCCCTGGTCATTTGATGGGAGGTTCATCATATTGAACGAATAGACGTCGGAGCTGAGATGTGAGAAGGAGGTGCTGAATGCTATCCCTATCTGGATCCGATTTCCAGAGTTCCAGTAAAATACTGGAGTATTCCGCTCCTCATTAGACTCGCCAGCCTCGTAGGGAAACCGATCAAGGCAGACGAAGCCACTGCTTTCCGTACCAGACTGATGTATGCCAGGGTCTTTATGGAGATCAAGGCGAGCTCGGAACTACCGAGTACACTTGAATATCAGGTACCGTCCGGGGAGGTCCTGATACAGTCGGTGGAGTATGACTGGGTTCCACCCATGTGTTCCTACTGTGAGTGCTTTGGGAACGCTACTAGTGCATGCAAGTATAAGGAAAAGGAGGCTGCCAGGCCATCGGCGGCTCAGACGGAGGCATCTGGGATGGAGACGGCTCCCAGCCACTTACCTGGTGAGACGTCGACAGACAGACACATGGAGGAGGACATGGTGATGGAGGTCGATAAGAGAATGGAGACAAGATCATAGCAGAGACAGGAGAGTACGCAGGGCATGCTGGTCACTTTCAGGCCACAGAGGAACATGGTGACCAGCGGTATGAGCACGGCTGGCAGTAGTCAGAAGGGGACGGAAGCTTCTACGGCGATCATGGTATACACCAGCAGGAAAAGACATGCTCCGGCCACGTAAGAGGACATCCCTCAGGCGAGGGATCAGGACGACCAGACTAAGGCCAATCCTGACTGTGCTCTTACATTTAGCAGGATTCAGGCACATCTTGCTCCTTCCTCTATGGTGGATACAGACATTGATCAGGCGGATGAGACACTTCCCTCGAATATTGATCCAGAAAAGTTTCAAGGGGACCCCATATTTATTAATTAATGTCGATTCTAGCATGGAACATTAGGGGGTATTCCATTGGTCGCTGGAGAGAGATTGGAGGAGTTCTGAGGAGAAAGGCTTGTGACATTGCCATTTTACTGGAGACGAAGATCAGAGGGGCCGCGATGCTCTCGCGTAGGACTCTGGCAAAATGGGACCACATTCACAACTTAGATCTATACGATATGGCAAGGATATGGGTTAGGTAGAACGGAGACAACTGGAAGGGGGTGCAGATCTAGAAATCGGAACAACTCATTGGCATTTCTTTTGAGAACAAAGGTGGGTTCCGCTTTATCCTGGGTGCTGTATACGGGCACAATGATAGAAGACTCCGGAAGTCCCTATAGAAGGACATTGTGCACCTGGGTCAGATGGCGGACAATATGCATCTTCCTCTGCTTATCATGGGGGACTTCAATGCTATGTTGCTTCGCCAGGAGAAGGTGGGAGGTCGCCATGTTTCGGATTCGATCTTATATGACTTTCAGAGATGTCTGCTTCTGTCTGGGATGAGGGGCCTGGAGAGATCTGGCCATATCTGGACCTGGCACAACAAGGCTACACATAATCAGATTGTATGTCAGTTGGATCGGGCCTTGGGCAATAGTGATTGGTTCCGGTGCTTCCCTAATTCTATGACGGAAGGACTTACGGCTGGTACTAGCGATCACTCTCCTATCCGAGTTAGCCTTTGTGAGAGACCTACTTTACGATCGAGGCCATTTCGGTATAACAATAGCTGGTACCTGTCGGCTGGATATGAGGAGGTGGTTACGGGGGAGATACAACACTTCCAAGAAGGCACGACTCAGTTCTGCATGGTTTATAAACTCAAGGAGATCAAGCGAGCGGTCAGGGGTTGGGTGAAGATGAGACCGCGGACTTCTTTGGCAGAAAAGGAAGCCGAGCTTCGGAACATAAAGATGGCTCTACAAGCTGACATTTTGGATGGGGAGTTGGCGGCTAGAAAGAAGATCCTGATTGAGGAGGTCAGCATCATGGGATTACAGGAGGAGATTAGTGCGGCATAGAGGGCTAAATGCACCTGGCTCAAGGATGGTGACCGTTGCACCAAATTCTTCTATAATGTGATTCGCACTCGGCAGCACCGGAACAGCATTCCCAGACTTCTGAATGGCGAGGGGCGTCTGGTAGGGGACCCGGTGGAGATTCAGGAGGAGGCTGTCAAATTTTATTCTGACTTATACTAGCAGACGGATTACACTAGTACGTTTCCAGCCCTTGTCACGAAAAGGCTGGTGACGAACCTTGGAAATCGTCTGTTATTGGCCCCTGTGAGACTGGAGGAGGTGGAAGACAATGTGATGAAGGCTAATCCCAACAAAGCACCTGGGCCAGATGGCTTCTCTTCAGGGTCCTTTAAGCGACACTGGGGTGTGCTTAAGTACCCTATTTTGGAGGCAGTTCAGGAGTTCTTTACGGAGGACAGGCTTCAGAAGGAGATGAACCACACTTTCTTGACGCTGGTTTCTAAGAAGGAGGGCGCGACCTCGCTTGCTGACTTTAGACCCATTGCTTGTTGCAACTTTCTTTATAAGATTATTACCCATCTTATATGCAGGCGTATGGAGGGGATTATGCAGGGATTGGTGTCCCAGAATCAGGCAGCTTTCATCAAGGGCCGATCGATAGCGGAGCATAGCCTTCTTGCTCATGAGATGGTGAGAGAGTTCAGCAAACTTGGGGGGATCAAGGCTTGTGTGAAGCTGGATCTATAAAAAGCCTATGATACGGTCAACCGGGACTTCCTGTGTCACCTGATGCTCGCCATGGGGTTCGACGAGAGGTGGGTTACGAGGGTGAGGGAGTACATCTGCTCCCCTACTTTTTCAGTCCTCATCCAGGGCACGCCACATGGCTTCTTCAGGAGAAACAGGCAGTTGAGGCAGGGTGACCCCCTCTCACCGTATTTGTTTACCTTGGTGATAGAGTATTTCACTTATATGATTGACATGGCGGTGCATAGCAAGTGGATCGTTTCCCTGTTTCGATTGGTGAGACCGATGGTCTCACATCTGATCTATGCTGATGACTTATTAGTGCTCCTCTCTATGCGGGACATGATAGTGCTATCAGACATTATGGAGGAGTTTGGGAGACAATCTGGTCTTCAGTTAAATCGAAAGAAAAGCATAGTCTACTTCAGCTCCCGATGCACGCTTAAGGAGGATAGAGCCTTCGCTCTGGAAGTGAAAAAAGGTGAGCTCCCAGTAAAATACCTGGGGGGTCCTGCTGACGGTCAACTATACCAAAGAGCAGGATTGTTACAGCTTGGTGGATTTTGTTCAAAGGAGAATGGAAGGCTAGCAGGCTGCGGGTCTATCTTTTGGCGGATGGATTGAGTTGGTGAGGTCCGTTATTGCTAGCATCACGATGTTCTGGCTCCAGTCTATACAGATCCCGATGGCCACTATTCGGAAAGTGGAGTCCATCTGTGCTGACTTCATCTGGAGGGAAGGGATGCATGCGATCTCCTGGGATCAGCTATGTTATCCCCGGAAGGAGGGTAGAGTGGGGCTGCGGCCTCCACATGCGGTCAGGAAGGCAGCTTGTGTGAAGATGGCCTGGAGATTCATCACGGGGGGTCGCTATGGGCGGAATAAATGGCGAACAGATACCTATGGCGGACGAACTTCTGGGCCTGCGGGATAGACAATAACTTTTCGGTCACGTTTAACGCCATCCTGAGGTGTCGGCCGGAGCTTAAGACCGCTATATACAGGAATATAAAAGATGGGACGACCACTGATCTCTGGCTTGATCCTTGGTTGGATTTCAGATCCTTACTAGAGATATTGGGAGGACAGCTGGACAGAGAGGCTGACAGGAAGCTCACATATAGTCGGATCATCAGAGATGGGATATGGCGGCCAGAAGAATATACCTATACAGCTCTGTTTGCCATGAAATATAAAAGAACAGAACAATTATCGGAGGACCGGACTTTTACTTCACGTTACAAACTCGCTTGTACAAAGAAAGCCTAGGGACGAAAACCTAGATACAGCAGTCTAAGTACAATTATTTATTTTAGATTCTGGGGGGTGACGATAGAGGCTCGGGAAGGCGACGGCAGCCCTGCCTTACTCCTTGGACGATCGGTATGCAGCGTTGGCTCCTTGTGAAAAGATGGTTGGCGTTGACGAAGAAATGCTCTTCTTGCTCCTCTGTTGCTCTTCTGGCTTGTCTCTCTCTCTGGGTATTCTTTTCTCTGACTATGGGGGAGGGGTCTCTCTGTATATACGTATTTCTCTCTCTGAAAAAATGTATATGTTATAAGGGAATGGCACCTTGCTATTTATAATAGTGGGATGTCATCATTAGGGTTGCCAATGATTAGCTCTTGGAGATGGCGGCGGCTTGGGGATTAGTCCATCTTGGCCATTCGTTTTAATTATGATGAATCTGGGCCATTATGTATAGATTACACCAAATCCTATGGGCCACGTGTCTCAGATTTATTGGGATTTGACCCAATCTTTAATGGCAGCAAATCTGAGGAATTAATCAGCTTAGGACACGTGTCCTAGGAGCTGCTGGGAGGATCTGGACCGCATGACTAGTGAACCGCATATGAATGTGAGCCGCATATGAATGTGAGCCGCATATGGTTAAGCCCACGTGTCAGGGCTGCGTGGACAGCGGTCCTCACTTGAGTCTTCTAACCACAGAGGAGTAATCCTTGTGGGCCGTATAAGTATATATCCGCCTGGGCCGCATGGACATGATCTTCTTGAACCGCATGAGAAGTCCTCGCTCGAGCCGCATGAGACTTTCATGGCCTGAGCCGCATAGGATGGATTCACTCTGAGCCGCATGGGAAGTCCTTTGCCCGAACCGTATGAGGCTCCTATGGCCCGAGCCGCATAGGATTTATTCTGAGCCGCATGAGAAGCGAGCCGCATAAGAATGTCCACGTGGCAAGGCCACGTGGCATTTTTATGGCTCTCGGGGGATTTGTGTCAGAGATTTCTTTCCTCTTCCCTAGAGATTCATCATTATGGCAGAGCCATAATTACCTGCTTTGGTGTCAGGACTGTCAACTTTTCAGAGGGATCAGCCGTCATAGAAATTAATGCAGCATGGGTCGGAGGGGAGCACTATCAGGCCACGTGTCCTCTGAGCCGCATGGAATGCCTTCGGCCGCATAGCACCTTATGCCGCATGACTCCCTGAGCCGCATGAGTTCTCTGAGCCGCATGGATCTTTCCTGGCCGCATGAATCATTTCCTTTAGTATTTTCCATGCTTCTACAGGACCCCCTTCAAAGTTTTCAATTTGTAAAATTAAAATACTTTGAATAAGAAGCATGGCCGTGTTCTTCTACCGCATCTGGAATTCTGACCGCATAGAAGCCCCGGCCGCATAAATTATTCAGCCGCATAAGTGACTCAGCCGCAGGAGACTGTTCAGCCGCATAGCTTCTTGCCACGCGTGTGGGTCTTTAATTGCCTCAAATTGTTTCAGCACCGTCTTTGTAGGAGGGAATCCTAAGAGTCAGCTTATTAAATCTTTCGGATTTGACGCCTTGGGTGAATCTTGGAGACGGAACCCAAGGAGTCGGTTGCGCTCTTCATGAGTCGGTCATTGGCCCACGTGTCCTCCTTCTCCCGTCTTTCTATAAATAGGAAGAGTTTGAAGAGAGAGAAGACTTCTTTATTTTCCTTCTTCTTCCTCAGACCTTCCCTATCTCGATTGCCCTTCTCCTCTTTTGGTGATTAATGGCTCCCAAGAAGACCGTGGCAGTAAAGGACAAGAAGGCGCCTCCACTTCTACCTCGGCTGCGGCTGCTATTCCGCCCGTCACCGTACCTGATGTTCATCCTGACGTTCACCCCCCATTACTGGTAAGGACAATGCATGAGTTAAAGAACCCCGACCGCCATGGCTACGTCGTATACTATATGCACGAGCCTTTGTAAATCGCATATTCACCCTACGGCTGAGCTGCGAGCCGCATAAGAGAACTACTGCGTCTGTATGCGTGCCTTGCTGGCGAAGCCGCATAAGTGACGCTAAACCGCATAGACTTTTTATTGTACGGAGCCGCATAAGATTTCTGAGAGCTTCATGGGGCCGCATGGATGTCTTCTTGAGCCGCATGGAGTTTAAGAACACCAATCGGCTCTCTCTTGTTCTATCCCTCCGTTTAACTTACTTTTCTCTGTTTGTTCTTCAGTGAATCTGCCAGTTAACGCTGCTGGAGAACTCTTGGTGGGTAGCGTTCAAGCCGCTCTCGGCTATAGGTATGACCATATTGTTCAGTATATGGCTGACCAATTTCCGAGCGATGAGCCTACGGTTAGATTAAATGCCATCAAGAATCAGTCTTTCCACTTCCTTAATGCTATGATGAACTCCGAGAAATTCGAAGGGGAGTATTTGAAGCCTGCGTTCTTTTTTGGAGATGCCTTGTCTGTGGAGAACGATCATGTCCTGAAGGTGTCGGAGGATTGGAGCTTTGTTTCTAATGGGATGGCAATTTGCATCCCCCAAATGGAGCGACACTTCCCGCTATCTTGGTTTAATATGCTCCCGTTAGATCGGAAGATGGGGAAGACTTTAACCCCTACCAGGGGTGGGATATTTGTGGAGAACATCCATTATAATAACAATCTGAAGTCCGTGATTGCCGGCAAAGTGCATACTAGTTGTTCTGTGACGGGATTGGTCCCAGGTTCTTTCCTGAATGTGGCAGGCCCTAATTTCTCCTTTTCTACCGCCGACACTTTTATAAATCAGCTTGCTCGGAAAGGCTCCTATCCTGTCGGTCGGTTGACGTTCCCTGGTTGGGTACACTCTATTCCTTCGTGGATCAATTTGTCTACTTGGATCTTGCAGAAGTATGAGGCCTTTTTGTGCGAGATTGGCCTGTACCACGCTATCCGAGGTACCAGTCATGGCTTGTCTATAAACAAGAAGCTGTTCATGTCTCTGCTGGAAATGTATAATTGCCGTACGGGGACCTTTTATACACCTGTAGGGGAGATGGGACTCGCGCTTCATGAGATACACGCGGTCTCCAAGCTTCCTTGGGGGGACGAAGCGTTCGAAGCGTATACTCCCACTAACGAGGAACTCGAAGATCTAGAACGACGGTATCCTGGCTTTGTGACCCTTTACCAGGAGATATTGTGCCATTATAACATATGTTATTAGATGACCCGAAAGGATAGTGACCTGGAAGGGGATGCTCCCTACACCAAAGATTGGATGCACTATCTCTTCTCGGCAGATGCCTTAGGTAGAGTCATCTCTCGTCGCCCTCGACCTCGGGAAGCGGTTGAGGACTCGGTGTCGTCGGCTAAGGGAGTGGCCACTACCAGCGACAGATTCGGGAGCCAGACTGATACTTTTGACTATTTTTACTAGGATACTCAAGAGCTGTCCGAGAAAGCGCTTCTGGTAGGATTTTTGATGATCTGGCTACGAAACTGTGTAGTCTCGGGAGGAGCCGGTTCTATTGAGAGAATTAGTTGTAACTTCATCCTTCCGGCTGTGAAGTTAGTTTTACGAATCAGGCTAGCTCTCCTCCCGGCCATGGTGTGCAGCATACACCGTGGCCTTCGTACCTTCACATCCAAAATCATTGCTCGTGACGTAACCAAGGATTTTGAATGAACTGAGTTGCCCTATCACTATTTAATGGGGTGGCTGCTGATACATTACCCATCTTTGATGAGGCCAGGCTCTGTAGACGGTGTGACTGATGATGACGCATTTATCTTCCGCTACCGTAACGAGCCTTGGGAGTGTGAAACCATGCGGACTTGCCGAATGGCATTGGCGAGGGCAGATAAGTATTATATCTTCGTATCCGTCCCTCGCTTTACTGCCAGGGACATAGAGGCTGTACATATTGACGGTATCGCGCCCCCTCAGCTTTTGGATGGCCAGATGCTCTTATGGTTGCGTAATATCCGTCCCGCACATCTAGTGTACCGTAACCGCAATGCTGCTTTTCTGGAGCCTTATCTGCCTAGCAGGTTTGCCCGACAGTTTGGATACAGCCAACTTTGTCTGGACAGCCCCAGTCCTTGCCTGGGTTATGAGGGTAGTCTTCTCGATGGTATCAGAGCTTGGCAATATTATGATTCGTTCTACACTCGTACCATTTTTTCGGTCCCTGCCATTAAGGAGTCAGTGGAGATCTTGTACATGGCAGCTCTGTATCATGTCATGGCGAAAAAGCCCCCAGTTGGTTTTAACCCGGGTACCAGTTTTATTGTTGGCACCAGTCTGGAGGAAGGCTCTCAAGGGGCCAAGAAAAGAAAGGTTAGAGCCGAAGTGCCAGATTTGGATTTCGCTGCTGAGGGTGGAGAAGGCAACCAGTGCGATGAAGGTGACTCTATCCTTCCAGTGGTAGGCGCAGAGGTAGGTCAGTCGCATGTTTTGTCAGATGAGGTGCTGAGGGATCAGTCTCTTGTTGCGCCTGGTCCTACTCCGAAACGTAGCAGGCAAGTCTCTCCTATAGGCAGTGTTTCTCGATCCCGGAAGTTGGTTGCGACTAGGCACCGTCCGCTAGCCATAAAAGAAGGTGGAGAATAAGTCAACCCTGCATCAGAGGTAACAAAGATGCTCTTGATCCCTTCCCCCTTCTTTTTTTTAAGTTTCAATCCTGATTGTCTTCGCTCCCTCTTTTAGGTGTCGGGAGAAGAAGAAGAGTTTCAGGATGTCGGGGCGGTGATCCAAGGTGACGGGGACTCCCATGAGACTGCTCCTATTCAAGGGAACGCAGATCAATTTGTACCCTCCCTCGAGGTGACGGGGGTAGGGGACGTGACTGAGTTTAACCCGGGGATCGCGGGTGAGGGGACTATGCCAGTTGTGGATGAGCCACGGCCTTTATGCCCCTCCCCTGGTAAGATTAGCCGAATTTTAACCCGTGAGGAAGCCTATCTGCTCTATCATCATGTCCTTCGGATTACGTCGATTGATTATTATTCTGGACATTCAGGTCCTGTCCCTCTAGTACCGAGGATGGACGTCGCTGAGACAATCCCAACCGAAGGAGCATCAGTGGAAAGAGGTGTACCTCCTCACTGTCCGACTCGTCTTGATGGGCTTTCTGGGGGCCCGAGTTTAGCAGGACGATTCTCGGGGCAATTGGGGCAAGGAACGATGGTCCTTGCATCATCCTCTGCTCCGATGGCTTCGAGAGTCGACCTTTCTTTCCTGCCGAGCATCCAAGCTCTCCGGGCGGCAAAAGACGAGTTGGCCGCTATCCATGCATCGTTCTTCTCGGAATCTGTTCCCTTGATGGCGACCTCTAGCGTTACTCCTCCGACGTTGCCGCTCCGGCTTCCCCTGACGCCCTCCTCTGCTGAGGTTTTGGACGACGCGTTGCAGGACGTGGTTGCTAGTTTTCACCGTCATTTGAAGAGAGGAATCGAGGCCGCTGTAGACAGAAGGACCTCTTTTACCTTGGCCTGACAATGTGCCCATGGTCAAATAAACATCCTTAGGGATCTTTCTGATGATGCAGGGATAGCTTCGCTTCTGGAGGCGAAATTGCTGGAGGCTGATCAGCTGGTGTCTAAGCTTCGGGTATTACGGCAGGCTGATCTGCCTACTGTTATAAACGAGGAGCGGATTTCCCTTATTGCTGTTATAGAGAGGACCAGAGCGGCTCGAGATAAGACCAGACCAGGCGTGCTGAAGGATCTCAGTGACTTAGCTGACCGGTATGATCAATTGAGTTATGCGACTGAAAACGTCGTGGCTCGGGAGGAGTCTGTCTCTCGTGAGATTACTGAGACACGGGAGCAGATCCTTGCTCTTCAGAAAAAGTTGGCTTTCTTAGAGTCTGAACTCGAGACTACCCGCAATGACAGGGAACTAATTGTTCAGGAGGCTGACAGGGTTACCCAAGCTTCGACTGACCTGGAGACTGCCTTGAAGAAATTGGAGGATAACTGTCAAGCGTTCTTGGGCTTGGATAATGAGGAGCATTTATTCCAGGAGGCCGAGCGTCGCGCTCGGCAACGGATTGAACGGAGGACCACTTCAGTAAGAAACCGCCTCCTGGAATTGAGTGATGCTGAAATGTAGTCGGCTTTTTTCTTCTTGTTTTGTTCCTGTTTTCTTTCTTTCTGGAGGGGACATGATCCCGAAACATGTAATGCTTTTTTCTTCCTTCAAATAAAGAGTACTTTCAATTCTACCCTTCATTTGTATTGCTTGCTGTGCTTGTGGTATTGTGGTGATGTTTATCCCCGTATAGGGGATATATTTTATGGACCTGTTACCCATGGCGTACCTTAGTTTTAGGCAGAGGTAACAGGTTTTGATCAGGGTACTTGAAGCAGCCATAGCGAAGTGGTTATGGATGCTCTTGGTATTGAGAAAAAAGGAATGCCGTAGAGCAGCTGGGCTCCTGGGGCCTGATGAAGTGATAGATTTGTGCTGAAAGATTTAGCTGAGGATATTTGTGGGCCTATTATCCTTGGCGTACCCTGGTTTAGGGTGCGGATAATAGGATGAAGGGGAACCGACATACTTGCTCAGAGGTGACGAGGACATGGGAAGTGAGAAGGTTTTAAACGTAGAGTCTTCCTACTCAGAGGTAATAAGAACATGGCAGAAGTGAGCTCGATGGAGGATATTGATGGTCAACAGAGGATATTTATGGACCTATTACCCTTGGCGTACTCCGGTTGTGGGTACAGATAATAGGTCGAAAGGGGATCATCATACTTACTCAGAGGTAATAAGGACATGACAAGTATGAAGGTTTCTTCGACGGAGCCTTCCCATTCAGAGGTAATGGGGACATGACAGGAGTGGGCTCAATGAAGGAGGGCACATAGAACAACTCAGAGGTAATGAGGACATGGAAGTTCTAAGTAGGGGGTGATTTGTTTTTGGCGGAAGTGGAATGGCTCAGAGGTAATGAGGACATGGCCGTCTTGGAAGTTTGTGGACCCGTTACCTTTGTTGTGCACTGGGAGTGCAGGTACTAGATCATCAGGGAGGATCTCTTGTAGGATGAAAGTTCAGCGGTATGATTATACATGACTTTTTTTCAAAAGAGTGACCGGAATGTAAGTTCAGGGGTACCGATGGGTACATAACTCGACAATCCATGAATGTTGGAATCAAAGTGTAAGTTCAGAGGTACCAGCAGGTACATGACTTGGAAATTTGGGATATCTTTATGGAAGAAGGGCATGAGTTAAGCGGTACACGCGGGTACATGACTCAAAAATCTGGAATATTATGGGTACGAGCTCAGCGGTACCAGCGGGTGCGTGACTCGGGAATCTAGAGAATGGTGAGTGTGAGTTCAGCGGTACCAGCGGGTACGTGACTCAAGAATCTGGAAAACTGCGAGGGTGAGTTCAGTGGTATCGGCGGATACATGACTCAATAATCTGGAAATTTATGGAGCGAGTTCAGTGGTACCAGCGGGTACATGACTCGAAAATCTGGAGAATATTATTTAAACATAGTATTTCTTGAGAAACTTGCCATTGACGGGCAACATGAGCAAGTCTCCGTTCCAATAGAGCTCTGGCCCAACCATCATTCGGCTGAGATAGTATATGGCTTATTCGTGGCCTGCATCGTTTTGTGCCAATAGAGCCCCGAGGGAGTGTTCCATTGCTCGTACATAGAGCAGAAATAGTTTCCCAGGAACCAGGGCTACCAAGACCGGAGGATTTGACAAATATTCTTTGATGCTGTCGAAAGCACGCTGACATTCCTCGTCCCATACGAATGAGACTCCTTTCTTCATGAGGTGCGTGAATGGTCGGCATCGTCCGAAGAGGTTGGAAATGAACCTTCTGATGTAAGCTAGCATCCCTTGAAGGCCTCTGAGTTCGCGGAGATTTTTCGGGGGACCCATCTCCATGATTGCTTTTGTCTTCTCAGGGTCTACATGGATGCCCTTTGCAGTGATGATGAAGCCTAAGAACTTTCCGCTGGATACGCCCAGAAAGGACTTCGTGGGGTTCATCTTTAAATTGTGCGTTCGCATTAGGTCGAATACCGTCCTTAGATCCTGCAGATGGTCTTCCTTGCTACGGCTTTTAACGGCTATATCGTCAACGTAGCACTCCACTGTCTTGCGTAAGTGGTCTCTGAAAATGATGCTCATGGCTCTTTGATATGTAGCGCCAGCGTTCTTTAAACCGAAAGGCATGACTGTGTAGCAGTACGTGCCAATCGGTGTTCGGAATGATGTATGCTTTTCGTCGTCAGAAGACATTTTGATTTGGTTGTACCCCGAGAAGCCATCCATGAATGACATGCGTTCGAAGCCGCAAGTATTGTCGATCATGATGTCTGTGATAGGAAGGGGGAATTTATCTTTGGTGCACGCCTCGTTTAGGTTGCGGAAGTCGATGCAGATTCGAATCTTCCCACTCTTCTTGAGGACGGGTACTATGTTGGCGACCCAGTCTGGATGTTGCTCTTCACGGATGAAGCTGCTGGCTATCAGTTTGTTGACTTCGGCTTCGATCGCGTCCATGATGTCTGGACGAAAGCATCACTGCTGTTGCTTGACCGGCTTCGCATCTGGTCGAATGTTGAGTTTGTGAAGAGCGATGTCAGGATTTAACCCTGGCATGTCTTCATAGCTCCAGAAGAACACATCAATGTACTCTCTGACAAGTTCTAACAGTGAATCCCGTTCTTCGTCAGTTAGGCTTTTACTGATGAAAATCGGTTTTGGAGAAGATTCACTGCCGAGATCCACTTGTATGACCTCATCTTCAGTAGGAGGTTCTCTCAGTTCGAACCGCTTTTCCCATTGTGCGTCTAATTGCTGGGCCCATGGCTCTAGCTCGAGGATTTTGGGGATGTCTTCATCTTCCTCGTAAGCGTCGGCGAATGCCATGTTGACTGACATGACTTGTCTGAACACATCTCCGATGCTGGTATCTGAGTCGGAAGTTGGTGATCCGGTTGAATGTGACTGCCAGTCGCATTCTTCGTCTGAACTTTCAGGGGTCGTAGTAGGCGTTACATACCCTAGCCCGTATCGAGTTTTGTTATAGTAGTTCCGTGGTTTGCCCGCCGGGACTGGCGGCTTCAAAGGTAATCGTTGTCCAGTGCCGTAGTTCAATCCTGGCGTCGTCTCTAGATCATACCCCTGTTTCTGCATGAGATATTTGGATTGAGGGCTATAGAAATACAGAGGCAGTCTCCCGGCATCTGACCCGAGGTCGACTTCTTCTATGGTGAGGGGATGCGGGTTGTTCGTCCGGCCGAAGATGATCGGATGATGTCCTCCCTCGAATATTCGGTAAGCGTCTTCTACTGGAGTAAGCTGGATCGCGGTGTACACATTTGTCACCTGTGTGTGTAGGTCAGCGCCTATACCGTGTTCCATAGCATACATTGTACATAGCTTATTGAGCTCGGTGTAGTTCAAAGATAACCATAAGGTATCTTTTCTAGGGGAATTACATCATCAGCAGAGGGAACATCAGTGTGGGCAGCCACATACATGGCTAGCTCCGGTTCCTCTTTGGCTACCCCCTGTGTGAACGAAGACTGAGAGGACGACCTGGAAAGCTTGATTGTCAGTGGTTCAGTTGATGGAGTTGAGCGTAGTGTTGTTGGCAGACTAGCAACCCCCAGTTTGGCATTTAATGTGGGGCGAGGAGTGGCTGGTTTGCTAGAAGTGTCAGACCTTGCTTCGGGGTGTCGACCCTTACTGGGAAGGCGTATCGTCATGGGCCTATCCGAGGGGTTGAGCTTCCCTGCTTGTGGTTGGCTGACTCTTGATAGCCTGATTGTCAGTGGCTCCGTTGTGGGCCTCGGCATTTGGCCGGACCTTGGCAGCCGGATTATCATTTGCTCCTCCTGTGCTGAGAGGCTAATTGCGTCCTTCCGCAGAGTGGCGGTAAGGGGTGCAGACTTGCCCGGTTTACGAGCTTGGAGGTGGATCGTCAGGGGTCCTTCTGATCCCGTGGCTGTCTCAGTATGAGTTTGTGCGTCTCCTTCATCAAGGTGCCTCTTCGACTTTTCGTATAGGCAGGAATCTGAGTAGTAGGATTCGACCCCTTTGAAGGTATCGATATCAGCAAATTCTGTCTTCACGAAGCCGTGTTTGTCGACATATTTGAAGCACTGGTGTAGCATGGAAGGCACGATCATATAATCGTATATCCATGGGCATCCCAAGAGGATGTTGTAAGAAGTGTCTGCATCTATGACGTAGCAGGTGACTTCGGATTGGAGGTCGCCAATTTGATACTTCAGACGAATCTTCCCAATAGGGTAGCTCCTGCCCGAATTGAAACCGCTGATGGCGGTGCTTATAGGTGTCAGGCGATACATTGGGATGCGAAGATGATGTAATAGACCCTTCGGGATGATGCTTATGGAAGAGCCAGGATCAATGTGCATCTGATCCACCTTCACGTCGCCGATGTATCCCGTGTAGTATAGCGGGCGATCATGTAGGTTGGTTTTGATGAGCATATCCTGCAGAGTGAAGACGATATTGGGCATTGCTCCTGTGCAGGCACTGTCTCGGAGATCCACGGGTGAGTCCTCCCCGGTGAGGTTGGATTGAGCGAGATAGGCATCGGCATTTTGGAGTGCTTCGCTCAATGCAATACAAACGTCCTTGGAGAGCCTTAGGAGTTCGTATAGTGACAATTTGGCCGGAGTGTTAGCCAATTGTGCTAAGATGTCAAAGTTGTAGGGCCTTTCTAGTCCTTGGGCTGCGTCCTTTCGGAGGGATTTGTCAAAGCGAGTCTCCTTCGGCTTAGGCTTGTCGGTCGTCGAAGGCTGAGCCGGTCCCGGAGCATCAGTTGTAGTAGGTTGATGATTTTCAGCTGGGCTGTCAACCACAGGTTAGGATTGCGCTCCGGACCGCATGACGACGGCTGTAGCTTCCTCGTTGTCTGCTGAGATTGTGTGGCAGGTCCTGATTTTTCTACTCTTTTTGTTAGTGGGAGATGGCGTGGGCCGAGTTACTTCTGATACCAAGTCTGGATGGACCCACATGACCTCCCCTCGTGAGGTGGTGAGAGGTACCAGACCAGCAGCTTATTCCCGGGGAGGTGGAAGATTGGTAATCTCCATCGTTGCCAGAGGAACGGAGATTACCCCGTCTTGAGTCTCCGTCGGAGGGAAGCTGCCGAATTGTACGGACACCATATTGGCTGCTACGGTTACCTCTTCGAAGTCGATGGCCAGAGCGTTCGAATCGATGAGGCTTTGGATATACCGTTTCAGTTGGTAGCAGTCGTGTGTAGCGTGGTATACATAACGATGGTAATGACAAAACTTTGGGTTCTCTAAATCAGCCGACCGAGGCTCCAGCCTTGGTGGAGGAAGCTGAATTCTACCTCCTTGTATGAGCATGTCCAAGATAGGCTTGACGTGGCCGTCTTCGAAAGAGTAAGTGATCTGAGGCCATTATTTGTCTGCTGGTTATGGCTCGGGCTTCTGGGCCGTGTCGGCCACCATAGCCTGCTTTTCCTTGCTGTCCCGATTGTTGAAGGGGTTACCCCCATTATCGTTGTTGGGACGCTTGCCCTTGTTTTCTCCTTCTGAGATGTGAAATCCCAGTTGGCGAGCCTTCTTCAGTCGTTCTTCGGCGCTTGTGGTGCTGATGATGAACGCCTTCCAATCTTTGAATTGACTCTCGCCCATCCAGAGACTGATCGTTGGAAGCAGTCTCTTTTGGCAAATTTCAATCAAAGAGGAATCTGGATTTCCGAAGGGCAGCTTCATGGTGGTCTGGCGGAACCGCTCGATGTAGTTTCTTGTCAACTCCTTCTCCCCTTGGACGACGTCTATGAGAGTGGACATAGTGACGTCCTGTCCTACTTCGTAGAATCGTTCCAAGAACAGGCGCTTGAAGCCGGCGAAGGAGTGGATGCAGTTGTCCGGTAGATTGCGGTACCAATCGAAGGCGACTCGTTCCAATGCCCCGATGAATAACCGCGTGAGGATCGCATCATCATGAGGCAGATGGTCGGTGGTGACCTTAAAGTAAGTGATGTACCGACTTGCTGAGGTTTTGCCATCATACGGGTTAATATTGAACGGCTTATATCTTGGTGGAAATGGAACATCCCTCCATTCAGCAGGATATGGTTGCCGTATTCTGAGATCTTGGGCGTTCTCTCGGGCATGGAACATGGCTCGGAGCTCCTGGACCTCTCTCCTTACTTCTCGGGTCTCGTCTGTAGCGGTAGGGGCTGTTACTTCGGGAGGGTTATTGCCCGGGTTTGGCGCCGCTGAGTTCGAATCCACATTGGCCGCAGGGCCCGTGCTTGTTTGACCGGGCGTTCCTCCTTGTAGAGTTGGCAGGGCTGCTTTAATATCGTCTACAGACTTAACCAAAGCAAGTAATATGGCTTCGAGACTGTCAATGCGCTGGCGATTACTGAAACCACCTTGATTGCTGTCCGTCATGAACACCGTCCTTACATGAGGATTGATGGAAGGAACGGTGGAGGATGTGCCCTCTGAGTCGTACCCATGCACCGAGAAGTCATCGGGATAGGTGGGAATGTTGTCTTCTGGTTCGGACTCGGAGGGAGCAGTACCCCCAGCCTCAGAGCTTGCTTCGTCTTGAGAGTTATGGATGTCCTCGGGGACATCGACGTCTGTTGCCCCTGATGAGAGAGTGGTTTCCCCGGGCTCGGCTTCTTGGAACATCGGATTGTTGCGGATGTTCGGAGGAGTGGTACCCCCAGTTCCTTCAATCCCTAGCGATGTGGATGACGAATTTCCCATCGCGGTAGATTTCATCTTTGAACGGGTGTGTTGGAATACACCAGTAGAGGACAATCGTTTAGACGATAGTTTCTTGGCTGTGGTGGTTGATATCTTGGGACTGGAGATACTCGTCCTTTTCTCCATCCTTTCGGCGGGGACCTTTTGAGCGAAATTGCAGGAGACAACAGGAGGTGCCTCATCTTCTGAGTTCGGGTGCTGTAGCCTTTGGAAGACGGACGGCCGATCTTCCGTCACTGCCGCGTTGTTGCAGCAGCAATTGACGATGATTTGGGTACAGCGATGTCCAAGCGAGGACTCTTTGCACGCCGACACTCCTTTTCTTTCCTTGCGTTTATGGAGGATCGCCTCCCGCAGGTCAGAGGAACCACTCTGTCTGTTTGCCGCCGGGGGCTGGACTCGAGCGGTTGTATACAACTTCCCATCCGAGGCCCGTGTGATAGTCAACGGGACGCCCCGATAGTCAGAGGTTGGGACAGCTAACTGGGCCCGATGAGCCCGCGCTGCCCTAGACTTCCTCCTTTTAGCACTTGCAGGTGCGTAATAAGAGGAGTCCAAGTTGAATGCCACAGAGTCTGGCTTATCATCCAGAGAATCATCAGGGTCAGGACCGCATGAGAGACGGTCGAAGACTGATCGAGAGAAGCGTAAAACGGACGCTATGCGGCTAGAATTGGGCACCGTGTAGGCTGTCTGCATGCGGTTGTCTTCTGCCGTCGGACGAATTATTTTCGTGCGGCTAGGAGTCACGACCGTATAGGCTGGCCGCATGCGGTTGGCAATTGTGGCCGCATGGGTTTTCTGCAAGCGGTTGACTCCCACAGCCGTATGAGTTTCATTCGTGTGGTTGGCAACTGTAGCCGCATAAGCTATGCGGCTGACAGATATAGCCGCATGAGTTTTCTTCATACGGCTGGAGGATGTAGCCGCATGAGCTTTCTCCCTGCAGCTGAAGGGTGTAGCCGCATGAGCTTTCTCCCTGCGGCTGATAACCTTATGCGGCTCGGATCTCATAGAGTTCTTCTTTGCCCCTGCAAGTCCAGCATCATAGTATTTTCTTCTGCCGGACTTGGGGACAGCAGAGTTGTCTACGATCTGAAGTGGGGCCGCAGGGGAATCTTGCTCGCCGTTTTGAACAACAGAGGGTGTCTCTGCAAGAGCTTCAGTAGGAACGAAGGATCGGGGTCTCCACTCCTTACGGGCCTTCTTTGTGCGGGCTTACTTCTGGACCGGGCTAATGCTCTTGTCGGAGAGCATCTCTTCGAACGCCTGTTGGTCGAACCGGGCGACCATATTTTGTTGAGTGGAGCCAAGCTTGGCTGTATCCGATTGTATCACCAACTCCTCAGCCGTGGAGAAATAATTCTCCAGCAGAGTCGCCATCGTGTTTGCCATGAAATATAAAAGAACAGAACAATTATCAGAGGATCGAACTTTTACTTCACGTTACAAACTCGCTTGTACAAAGAAAGCCTAGGGACAAAAACCTAGGTACAGCAGTCTAAGTACAATTGTTTATTTTAGATTCTGGGAGGTGACGATAGAGGCTCGAGAAGGCGACGGCAGCCCTGCCTTACTCCTTGGACGATCGGTATGCAGCGTTGGCTCCTTGTGAAAAGATGGTTGGCGTTGACGAAGAAATGCTCTTTTTGCTCCTCTGTTGCTCTTCTGGCTTCTCTCTCTCTCTCTGGGTATTCTTTTCTCTGACTATGGGGGAGGGGTCTCTCTGTATATACGTATTTTTCTCTCTGAAAAAATATATATGTTACAAGGGAATGGCACCTTGCTATTTATAATAGTGGGATGTCATCATTAGGGTTGCCAATGATTAGCTCTTGGAGATGGCGGCGGCTTGGGGATTAGTCCATCTTGGCCATTCATTTTAATTATGATGAATCTGGGCCATGAGGTGTAGATTACACCAAATCCCATGAGCAATTAATGCTGATTGGAATAAATCTTCCTTGTATTGATCTTCTGATATCTGCGAATAAATCAGATCTATTCTTCTGCCACGTGTCTCAGATTTATTGGGATTTGACCCAATCTTTAATGGCAGCAAATCTGAGGAATTAATCAGCTTAGGACACGTGTCCTAGGAGCTGCTGGGGGGATCTGGACCGCATGACTAGTGAACCGCATATGAATGTGAGCCGCATATGAATGTGAGCCGCATATGGTTAAGCCCACGTGTCAGGGCTGCGTGGGCAGTGGCCCTCACTTGAGTCTTCTAACCACAGAGGAGTAATCCTTGTGGGCCGCATAAGTATATATCCGCCTGGGCCGCATGGACATGATCTTCTTGAACCGCATGAGAAGTCCTCGCTCGAACCGCATGAGACTTTCATGGCCTGAGCCGCATAGGATGGATTCACTCTGAGCCGCATGGGAAGTCCTTTGCCCGAACCGCATGAGGCTCCTATGGCCTGAGCCGCATAGGATTATTCTGAGCCGCATGAGAAGCGAGCCGCATAAGAATGCCCACATGGCAAGGCCACGTGGCATTTTTATGGCTCTCGGGGGATTTGTGTCAGAGATTTCTTTTCTCTTCCCTAGAGATTCATCATTATGGCAGAGCCATAATTACCTGCTTTGGTGTCAGGGCTGTCTACTTTTCAGAGGGGTCAGCCGTCATAGCAATTAATGCAGCATGGGTCGGAGGGGAGCACTATCAGGCCACGTGTCCTCTGAGCCGCATGGAATTCCTTGGGCCGCATAGCTCCTTATGCCGCATGACTCCCTGAGCCGCATGAGTTCTCTGAGCCGCATGGATCTTTCCTGGTCGTATGAATCATTTCCTTTAGTATTTTTCATGCTTCTACGAGCTCAGCTAGCCGAGGAGATACGCCTTATTACTATTGACGATAGCCAGCTTGAGGACTCCTGGAGATGGGCCGGCCCTAGTTCAGGGGAGGGAGTGGGCTATTCTGCTTTCGTAGCTGCTATGACTTGGTTCGGACTCACCACGACCGGGCTGAGGAGGTGGATTTTATTTGGGAGAAGGGGATTGCCCGAAAAATGCAACTATGTGTCTACCGACTTCTGCGGGGTAGACTGATAATGAGAGACACGCTCCTCAGGTTTGGAATGCAGATCCCAGATGCAAAGTGTGTGCTATGCCATGGGGAGGACGAATCTATGGGACATCTTTTCTTTGTATGCCCGACGACCTGGCACATTTGGACTGAGCAGTGCATGCAGTTGAGAGAAGGAGTTGGTGTGGATAAAGGCATCAGGAGGATTCTTAGCTGGATCCGAGATCACAGAGGTCGGGATCCGGGGTGGGCCAGAAAAGCCAGAGTTCGTCTTGCCGCTTCCGTTTGGCACATCTGGTAGGAGCGAAACAGACGTATTTTCGAAGGCCTGACTACCTCCCTATTGGAATTCTACATAACATAGAATTCGATG